>JAGFPH010000769.1:85777-107696 GCA_018207615.1 Philaenus spumarius | reverse complement strand
TTGACTCTATTGGTTGTTGATTTTCCGCTGGGCTTATTTACTTTGAGTCATATATGTGGCAGTTCTTGAAGATTTATTTCTGTTGGTGATGATCCTTACGAATTTTGGTTTAGGTAAGGTGTTGTGATAGTTTGGTAATTTAGTTTGAGGTTTTGAGGTTTGTTGATTTATGGACTATTTGGTGTTTGGTTTGTTTTAGGTTTATTTGTTAGGTGAGGGTATTTTTAGAGTAAAGGTTAGGTAATGGTGTAAAGTAGGTATTTAGGTATATAGGTTTTGATTTATTGTAGGTAATCTATTTGACTTATGAACTAAAATTTTCTCTTAAAACTATTGAATTTACTAAAGCTATCTTAAAATTAAATTACCAAAATTGTTCATCACCAATGACGCGACATGATTGAGATAAATTGAAGTTATATATTGTTAGGTTTGTTGGGTAAAGGATGGTTATAAGGTTTAGGGTTTTCGCGTTATATAATAAAAGCAAGTGCGGTGATTAGTGCAGAAGAAAAATATAAAATTGGGTGTATACGCTAAAGTTAATTGATTTATAAGAAAGATGACCAAAAAATTTTACAAACATTAAGACACAAACAAGAAAAAACACAAAAACCAATATATGGTTTAATTACTATTTAGGGCACAGTTTCGGCTGGTAGGCTGAAACTGGCGAAACGACAACCATCAATAAACACAAAAATGTTTATCATGAGACACAACAAAAATATCAATATATGCAGGGAATGGATAGAATATAGGAATTGGTATTAAAATGTACAAGTCGAGGCACGAAATGAAATGTATTACCTTTGGCCTGCGCAAGATTAACTGAAAAGCAATGTTGTTTCCCTGAACATGGCATTTTTTTTTGTAAACTTACGTCGTGTTATTCGTTGCTTACGTGGAGTTCGACGCGTCGTCCTGGATTGGATTATCTCGCGTCGATTGATTCGCACGGTACGTTGTAGAGCACGACGTAATTAAGGGGTGGGTACGATTTATTTCGAAATTAACTTAAATGCTATAGCGAGTTCTTAAATACTAAATCCGAATATGAATATATAAATATATATAACTAACTTATAAACTAAGACAGACCAGAGTGGTAGATAGATAATAAAGAGAAAGTAGATAGTATAACAAAATGTTGTATGTGCTGATGTGGGTGGATAGATGATTTGGGATAAAAAAAATTTGATGTAAATATTGTTGTTGACTCTAAGTTAAGGAAGGTTTTGAAAGGATGCAAATATAAAGATTCTCTGGTAGTTGGCCTACTACTTTTTCCAAAAGTCGTCATCATTTCCAAATATCTCCGATGTAAAGCTCATAACAACTATTTGAGAAGAAAAAAAAAAAATTTGATGCAATGAAGTTAATATTATATACAATGAACAAAATTAAAAATAATAGTCTAAGAAAAGGAGCTGGTTACACACGGCGATACATATAAAAACGACTGGACGTTTGGTGAGACCTTATAAATGTAATGGGAAAAAAAAATTTTTGATGGATCTGAAAAAAAGACTCTAATCATCGAATAGTTGTTACGTCATTTTTGGTAGAGGTAAGCCCTCGTAAGAGATTACCCAAGCCATACCTATCGACCGAACGAAACCATCGATAGATTAGAGGTGTGTGCTATTGTTATAATTTAGAAGAATGAAGTAGGAAGTAAGAAATAGCTTATAATCTAATATCACCGATCGGAGCCAGGTGTTCGGCAAAGGCAGGTCGGTACGATCGGGTTGATAATTAGACTGGGGGGGGTGTTTGCTATATAGTGTCCTAGAATTGGCTTGGTCGATTGATATCCTAAGAGTATGAAATTTTTATAAGGTTAAATTAAATTGATTATTCTAAAAAATTTATCCCTTGTTAAATACTGTACTGTTAATTATGTTATGTTAGTTAGGACACTATGTAAGCCGTAATTTCTTTTCATATGGTTAGGGTTTTTACAGTTAGTTATGATTTTTTGTTTTGTTTCTTTTAATTAACTGTATTATATTGATTTCCTATGTATGAAATTGATTTACCGTTTGATATTTCATTTATTGTTTTCAATATTAAGGAATTGGTTGATCCTGAAAAATGTAATCCGTCAGTTAAGAAAAACTTTGGCGAATCGTAATCGTCGATATTGAATCTGATCAATTTTATATCAAATAAAGTTGTTATAAATTTATTGTAGGATTTTATCTGTGTAACTATTTTTGGTTTGGTTTTAATTTTTGGGAATATCGGAAGTTCGAATAACGCGATTTCACCGGTTGGGTTACAACGTTTAATGAGGTTGATTATTGAATTGACATTAACTCGTAGTTGCTCGAAGCTTTGTTGCTTGAGCAAGTCGTTGGTTCCGAGAATTAGACTTGTTAATTTATTTGGGAAAATTATTTTTCTGTTTGACTTTATATGAAGTTTTATTTTAGCACAAGTCGCTCCTGGCAACCCATGGAAGTACACTTTTGTTAACTGGTTATGGTTTTGTAATTGGTAGTGCCGGCCTAGTCGAGTAGTGTGACTATCTCCGATAAAAACTATTTGTTTAGGTTGGGTCATAACTGTAGAATTGCGGTTACCTGATCGCTGCTATTTGGTGATATTGATTATAATGTAGTCATTATTATTTTTATTTGTTATAGGCTATATGATTGTCTAGGTGTGACTGTAGTTTTGAGAAATAATCAATCCGGAGCAAAATTATTATAAACTATATTGTCGGTTTGCTATTATTGATTTAGGACGAAAACTATTTTTTGAAATAAGTTTGTTGTGAACTATTGTTTTATATAAAGTATTTACTAAAATTATTTAAAAGTTTGGCTTTATTTGTCATGTATATAGATTTATTGAATATTGTTGGCTGTAATATTTATTTGATGAATTAGCTGCAATTCCGAGGGACGAAAATACCTAAAAACTATTAACTGGAAAAAAATTTTCTGAAAACAACAAAATACAAAAATAGACAATTATTTATTTGTAATCACTAGCTCAATGTGACAATAGAAAGGCCGGGTAGGCTTGTAGGAATTTAATTAAATATGAAGGTAATAATTTGCAAAAGTAAAGATTATGTAGCAGTATAATACCTGTAAACAATAGATTATAAACACACAAAACAATTTACCTGCGTTTGGTTACTTATATATCGTAGCTCCAGATTTCCGGGGCGTTTCAATACCTTGGCTAAATAATATGCTGTTAATAACCTATTTATGGGTAATAAGCTTAATAATAACTGTTGTAGCTTATTTATTGGTTAAATTGAACAATATTTAATGTGCATTTACTTTTGGTCAATTGTTAAGGTGTAACTAAATTACTATATTATGTGGTATTATTTTTGTTTTAAAATTATTGAATATTATTTGAAACTATTTTTGTAATGTTATTAATATTGAGGCTATAGGATTATAATAATGTGATCATTGATTGAATTCATTGTACAAAAATATCTTATCTATAAGTAGAGAATTAGGTTAAGTATGGTTTAACTATTTCAATATTGTTTAAGATTAATTGAATTAGTCAATGTTTTCTGAAAGTACTGTAATTTGCTGTAATGTTGTAATACAGTTTTGATTTAAATGTCAGTGTTACAATTCAGTTGAATTAGAAATAAGATTTAGATTTCTAAAAAGGGAAAATAGTTAGGCTATATGTGTTTGAGTATCTGAGTATAGGCGTAATGTGTCTATCATTGTGTTGTAATGAACAAGCTATTATGTTTGTAGGTTATAGGCCAATGTGTAGTACAAGATATTGTATTACTGTTAACTAGCAGGTGTAGGCGATATGTGGTCTGAAATGGCTGAAAAGTGTATATATTTTGAATAATTTATGTAAAATTACGTCACCTGTAATACTATCAAACAGTATTAACAAAATTATTAAAGTATTTCCTACACTACGCTATATTGAAAACCATTTCAACATGCATAATTGGCAGAACTATTCTATCAATGCAACATGAGTAGTTATCAGACAATATATTACAAAGACTATGTATTATGTTAGAGTAGGCCTAAAAATTATTAACACCCATTTAATCTGTGAAACACTGAAATATGCAAAGTAACTGGACAATATCACTAACACTGTAAAATATAAATATTTTGTTTGGATGGCCAAACTAAGAGAGAGTACTATCAGCTGTCAGTTATGTGACACAAACATGGTAGGCTATAAATCTGTATCATTAATGTGTATTTTATCCTAAAGTATTGTAACAGTAACAATATTTTCAATGAAAAAGGATTACTATTTGAAAAATAGCAAGTAAATTATTATCCAGCACAATCACTGACCAAGAGACACAAAATTGGGTTGTTATTGATAGATATAATATTTTAAGAGTGTCAGAGCTGAGTTATTTGTTGTAGGCCTACTATAAATTAATTATTTTGGTAGAAATGTTTATAAAAGGCCAGGTTACACATTTACTATATGAACTTGGTGATTTGACAGACTAAATGTTGTAAATAGCACTATATATATGTGGGAAAATTATGTGTAATGTGGTGCAACTATGTATGCAGAATGGTGCAGGCTAGGTTTAAATGTATTATGTTTATAAATTTGGCAAGGAAATTATATAGATTGGTATGTTTATAGTTTATTGGTTAGGGTGTTGTTATGTAACAAAACACAAAGTACGTTTTACCAAAGGTAATCTTAAATTGGTTAGGCCTATTAAACAATATTGAGTGTCACTAGATGTTTATGTGTACATGAAACTTTCTTTGAGAGGTTAGGTCACTTAAAGTTCCTTTTGGTAGACTCTCAGTTTAGTAATTTGACTTCCAAATATGAATAAAATAAGGCACTGCTTATCATAATATAATAATAATAATTTATGTACTCACCAATAAAGCAGGAATCATAAACAAAAGAAACACTATACCAACCTTATAACTCACACTAAATGGGACTAGGTGTAGAAATTAATATAAGGCAAAATTTAACGGCAAACGTGTATAATTAATATCATAATATTCGTTGATAAAATTTATTATTAAAAAGATTAGTTCGGTTAGTTGGTGACTAGCTTGCAAAAAATAAGAAACGTGGTTTTTACCGGCGGAAGTGATGACGTAATATAGGCAAAGTCTGACATGAATAAAATTGCTTTTTAGGGTTAATATCGCTTCTGTTACCATTTAATCCGGGACGCAATCTCGCTATACTACCATTTAATCCGGGACGTCACCTCGCTTCTGCTACCATTTACTGTACCAGTTATCCCTTTGATCGTTTTGGGAATCGCTAGTCAGCGTGTATTTGCACCGACTTAGTAATTTTATGGAAGACGTGACTGGAACTGTCGATGCAAAATGGACGATACCCAGATACCCAGAGCAATTAATTAATCATCAACCCTAATTTAACCGATTGCCTTTAGCCGTACCCTGCAAATCCGATTCTGCCAGCTTTTAACAAGCGCTTAATTAATTATATATAAATCTAAACTATTACACTTTAACTTAATCTATATCACTAGTCACCATTTGTACACGATAGGCTTCTAACCGAACCGAACTTATCACCGCTTAATATTCATTACGAGTGCGCGATTTGTTATAATATCACGTTACGCGATAACCGATTATAATATAAATTAATTAGATTGCTTATGGCATATTAATAAAGGATTACAGTGAGCGTAGAACCTCGACACCGACGGACGTTTTTCCTGCCGCTTACGTCTACTTGATGGGTCGGCGGTCAGCACTACACTCCCTTTCTAACTCAATGTCAAGTTGCAAGGTCAGTTCTGACGCGCATGCGCGCAACTAGTCCCGCTGTCTGATACATTTAAGTAACGGAGTTCGGTAATTCGTTACAGCCTTGAATTTCTTTATATAGCCACGAATGTCCATTTAGCCACTACTTTAATAGCCAGGTATCCACCCCTGGGAAAATAAAATTAATTAACAAATATTTTTCAGTGATTGATAATTATAAGTAAATATATGCAAACAGAGCACAAGTGAGGTTATATGTGGATTATCGCGAATATTATGATTGTTATTTTTTTTATTAAGATTATGGGAGTCAAGTGAAGGTGATTTTTAAGGTTTTAAGAGTAAGGTGAGTTGAAGTAAGGTGAAAGATATAATATTGTTCTACGTTGAAGTTGGGAGAAAGAGGTTATGGAGAGTTTAGGTGGGTGATGATTTATTACTGAAGTAAGGCAATAGGCCTAGGAGGTATATAAGTGATTTTAAGTATTACATGAGCGACGATTTTCTTTTTAAGGTGAATAAGTGAAGGAGGTGATGGAGAGATATTAATAATTATTGGATAATCCACATATAGCGTTTTTATTATGATTTAAAACATTTTTTTTTAATTTCAGAACTTTTTACCGAACCTTATTTTTTTTTAGTAAACTTATTAATATTATTTTTACATTTTTATTTTTGCAAAGCATATCGTTGCAAACATACCAAGGGAGACATTTTATTTGGGATAGCCATGCCCACTATGGCGTAACTTACGTGTGATTGGACCATAAATTTTCACGGATTACAAAATACGAGTTAGTTTCTTTAAGTTGTAGATATAAAAGACTGGATTATAAAAATGGTACCTGTAATATGCAGTTATTTAAGTGTTTTATTCAATTTATTTATTTATTTCCACTGTACAATATCTATCGATTATTCTTTAAATGATTTTATTTTTCTAAAAGTAACTTAACACTCAAAACAAAACAAATTCTAAACTAATCAATTCCTAACACTTACAAACACAAACCTCCCGAAGATTATATCAAGTCCGCGATTGTGTAAAGTTCCAAAGTGGACCAAAAGTGCAATAATTTTTCATTCTTGTAAAACTACCAAATGGAACAGTACGCCATTTGGCTAGTGAGTAATAATTTAAAGAACTTGACCCGTTTATGACCATATATATCATCCAAACTATCAAGCAAGGCTTGTAGAATAACTCATAAAGATAAATACGTAATAAAAATTGGTCAAAAAGGAGACATCAAGAAGAATAAAGTATATTGGTGAGATCCTTCCAATCTATTTACTAAGCCTAATTTATCCTGTTGTATGATTAGGGTGGAATTTCAAAGACATTTGAGTTAAGGGTCGGCTCTAGTAAAACAGAAAGCAACCTGCGACTCCAGCGTAGCGGCGGTAGGTTACGCGGACATTGCTCATCCTAAATCCATTTAAAACCCGAAATTGTTCAAATAGCGTTTTCAAAAAAATACCAAACTCTTGGGGACAAAATTCTTTATCCGAATGGCTTGATAATTTTTCGCTATAATTAATAGTTACATCGTAAAAAAATATTTAAAGTCACCCTATAACGGCGGTAGGTTACACGGACATTGCTCAGCCTAAATCCATTTAAAACCCGCAATTGTTCAAATAGCGTTTTCAAAAAAATACCAAACTCTTGGGGACGAAATTCTTCATGCAAATGGCTTGGTACTTTTTCGCTATAACTAATAGTGACAACATAAAAAATTATTAAAAATTAATTTTTTAAATTGTTAATAAATATTAAACAAAACGTTTTTCTTAATTTTGGAAAAGCCATTTGCATGCGTATTGGCCATAGCTTTAAAATGACATATCGTTCATAATTATCCGATCAAAAATAAAGGAAAAATGTGGATTTTAATTTAACATTGGTCTTATGGAGTGTCAACCAACATGGCCGACAGCTAGAGCCGACCCTTAAATAAAGTCATCGAACATTATTTTTCTTATTTATATAACTCGTACATGTGTGAACAATCTTTGAAATAAGTGATACCCAGATATATCATTGCATATACTTACAACCACATTACACTATCATAACCATTATTAATGACTATTTTCATGTAATTTACTTTTATTCCTTAACTGTGTGTTACAATATTTTGTTTACTTTTATCTTAATCAATACTTGGGAAAAGTCAGCACCGACCCACCGAGGTTAAGATTTCTTGTGTGTTGTTTAATAAAGAAAGACAATATTTCGAACAATTAAAACCATTTATTCATATTTATTTAAACACCGAGACTGTTATAAAGACAATTGATAAATGTGTTAATGTTAAAGTTTTTCATTGAAATAATGTACATTGCAATAGATTATGGAATGATGAACCATGAACAATGATGATTGAATGAATTTTTCTATTTTTAAAGAAGCATAATTCTTTCAATTAATGTTTATAACTGGTTTTCTTACTAAGTCATTAAAAGAACTTCTATTTTGTGTTCTTATTATTTGTGTGTTGAACTTATTTATTTATATAAATTAGATCAGATCAGTACTATATATTGTGTTGTTATAATTTTAAATTAAAGGCAAAATATTAAACGATTAGCAACAATTATACTGAAGTAAAATTATTATTTTTTATTGTGTTGTTGTAAGTAAGAATATGGGACTATAAACTTAAATAAAAATATGTGTGTACTTTTGGTCAAAATGTATATATATTAAAGGAAATTTGATTTAAAAATATTTATAATAGTTAAAATGTTAAAAACAAACTATTTTGACTTGTATAAATAATGCAATGTTACATTGTATAGATTGTTGTAATTATTAAAAAAAAAAAAACAAGAATAAATTAATATTTTGTAAATAGCTTACTGAATGATGGGATTCAACTGCTTAAAATGATTGTTAAATAAAATATAATGTAATTTTATTAACACTATTACAGCAAATAAAAGGAAACCTATGAACACAGAGAGGAGGTGGGAGAAGAAAAAAGTTGAAGAACCAATAGATCTGGATGCTTTGGTTAATGACATAAACTCACCAGCTAGAATTTTGATGCCTAGTATTGAAGCTACTAAAAATGATCATCAACATTTGCCATTTAAAGCAATTCTTCCAGGTACAATGGGAGTTGCTGTCAAAGAAATGCCTACAAACGAGGTAATTATTAGAATATAATGTTTTTCCTTGGACTGTTTTTAATATATCGTAACAAATACCTTGAATTAGTTGTCTTCAGTCCAGAGTATAAAAATATCCAGATAACATACTAAACGACAAGTTGTACTTTTCTTCCAATCCTATATATGACTTAATCGCCAAACTCAAGTAAACGTAACAAATAGGTCTACCATTCGTTCAAACTTAACTTTGAACCTAATTATCAGAATCATACTGATAACTGCTGTCCACATTTAGTATTCCACCTGCAGCTGGGCAAGAACGACCTTAATAATGTGGCCACAAACGTTTTTACTATGAAAAAAATTTAAACTTATTTATTCGACCCTTCTTATACATAATTTACATAGAAAAAAATTACAAACTTAAATTATACGCTTAATAAATAAACAACTATTCGCCATACAAAATATAATACATACAAAATATAAATGCACAATAGCATAAATAGGAAAAGGTCAATTCATCCCGCGGTTAAAACCTGTTTGGGATGAAAATATTTTATACAATTTTAACAAATAAACAGCTCGACACAATAGAAAAGCGCCTTGACTGGCAAGTTCAACTGTACATTTACACTCACAAAAACACATTTAGAAAACTTAGATTCGGCTTTTTACTTAGATTGACATCAACAGTAACACAATAATAAATCTATACCACAAAAAATAAATACTATAATTAAAAAAAACAATCCTGTATACATTAATTTGTTTCCAAAAACACCTCTTTCGGAAACTAAAAATTTACCAAAAACAAAACGTATCAAAAACGATATATTAACAATGAGTTTTACTATGATTTAGTGTGTGTTAGTGTTGTATGTTATTCTTGTATGTGTTAGTACTAGTCTGACGAAGCCGACAGTGTTCAGCGAAACAGCTCTGTAGCTAGATCTACAATATGGATTTAATACAACTAATTCAAGGTATTTGTACTACTCTCACGGCATGTTTTCAGAATACCCTGTCCCTGTGCCATTCAAATCCTCAAATAATATTACCCCAATTCGTAAATTAAAGTATAAAAGTTACATATATATATATATAACTGGTATACAAATAACCAAATGTCAAATTTTTCATAAATTAATCTTTTATTTTATTAAGCTATATATGTTTCACCATTGGGCATCTTCTGGCTAGAACATGTTTAACGTCAAAACATTTGTAGCTTAATAAATTAAAAATTTTACCATTTGATGATTTTTATCCTATTATGGAGTTTCACCAAGCACCAACTGTTTTTACTTTAAATTGTAAGAAAAGAACATGTATAAATAGATTGTACAGAAATACATTTAAATGATTTTTAAAAGGCGTGATAGCACATAACACTTTAATGAAATGCCGAAATATCTGACAAACCTGTGTCTATTAAAGCTACTGAAATTATATAAATGAGTTATTCAGCAAAACGGTTGTTTAGCGGAACGCCAAGAAAAATGATCGTGCTATAATAACGGTAAACCTACCATGTATTTATCTACTTTAAAAATTGAAAAAAGTAAATTACGTTCCAAAACTTAATTTGGTGAACAATTATTTGATCTTTTATTCAACTTTTAGGAAAAGCTGAACCCCCTGTAAGAGCCATTAAAAACATTAGATAATCATAAAAAAAGTACAGTATTCACGTTTTTTTCCCATATTTCCCTCAAAGTCTGTCAGACCCAATAACTACCTCACCATTTGGAGTACAGAGCGCAGCGATGGCTAAAAACACATCTCCTTTCAATGCAGATGTTTACTGACCAAGAAAAAAAATGCATGACACGTGTCAATCGCATCTATCAATGCGCCTTGCCTTAAAGTGTAGACCTGAGCCTTGTTGGTCCTTTTAACCTTTATTATAACTGCTGTTATAAAATATACGAAATAATTTGATTTGAACATTTAACATTATTTACCATCTTAGCTTTTGGAGTTAATATTAATAACATTATAAAGAGGTAAAATTTGTTTGTGTATTTGTTTGTGTGTAGGGGGTAATATCTGGAACTACTGAACTGATTGAAAAAATAGTTTTATTAATAGGGACCTGAAAAAATCGCATTTTGCGATAAATGCGATTTTGTTGCGAAATCCCAGGTTTAGTTGCGATAAACGCGAAATCCACGATTTTTTGCGAAAAAGACGATTTTTTTGCGAAAAATACGATTTTTCGCAAAATCGGTGATTTATTATTACTAAAATCGTAAATATAGATTGTTTCCAAAATGGCGTAAATACTAACAGTAGCTTATTTCGTTATTATATAGTTTTATTAATGCAATTTTTCATAAAAGAATACAATTTAAGACGGAGGTTATGCTTAGTAGGCCTACTATATTTCGTTTCTGTATACAAAGTTTTAAGACGCTATTTTAACGGATCGGACTGACATGTAAATAGTTTTTTAATTGCATGATAATTGATTGTATACAGATCGCAATCGACTTTAAACATCCTGACAACAATTAATTTTCATATTGGATTCAAAGCTTTTCTTGTCTCACGGACAGTAAAAAAAGTCCCGACGGCCAAGCATCATTCGTTTCATTTTTAGTGAGCTATGATTTCAAATTCCGTTTATTTACAATTAGACGGTAATTTTATGAAGTTATAGTAGAGCATCGATTTTCAGAACTAATTAGGACTGAGGGACTTCTGACAATCAATTTGTTCGGATAATTAAATTCACTGTGTACTTGCTAATGTTCTAATAACTGGCAGCGTCCGGTCCGGCTGACGCAACAGTTGGCGCTGTTCCGTTCAGCGCATACACTCCCTGAAGTCTTGAACTCGGCAGCGTCCGGCTGATGTAACAGCCGCCGCTGTTCCGTTGAACGCATACACTCCCTGAAATCTACAACTCGTTCTACAACTGGACTATGACTGTGCGAGACGCGAGTTAATTTGCGCTTAGTGTTACAGACAGGAGAACAAATTTAAAAATTGAAAATGTAGAATTGTTTACAACTCTTGCTTTTGAAGGTAGAGGTTCCTGTATAACCTCCAAATAAATCAGTTTTTGTATGTGTAGACTATAATTAAAAAATAAAATTTTCTTGTGACTATATTTTTTCTTTTTCTTTTCTATAAAATTATATTTTACAGGGTTGCCACAAACCTGGAAAGTCAGGGAAAATTTTGGTAATGTTTTAGTTTGTGTAAATTTTGTGTTTTAATTATTTTAGTTTAGGTTTTAGTTCCTATGTGAGGTTCTTCAAATTTCAATTTATTTTCATACTTTTAAATACCTTGCAAGAATGCAACTTGCATTCAAGTTGATTTTAGTTTTTAGTTCCTCGGTGCAATTATTTCATTTGAAGCACATTTCATGAAGTGGTAATTTGAAGCATGTATTAATAATTTATTAATTTAGTCTTTCAGATATTGAGTGAAGTTAGTAAGAATTTTCTTTATTGTATTTATATTATTTTGTATTTATTGACCTGTATTTTATAGCATGAACGTTACATAATACTTTTATGTATATATATATGTTTTTTAAACTCTCTAAATTCTTAGTTTTCTAACTAATTGTTGAATTTTCTGCGGGATGATGATTTAAAAAACTTTTAGTTTGTAATTTTAAGCTTTTTATGTTAATTATGAATGAGTACAAAATGCAGAAGAATAAATGCTATTTTTACCAAAATAGATGCTATTTTCCCAGAAAATAAATGCTATTTTTCCAAAAAATAAATGCTATTTTTCCGGTCCCTATTTATTAATAAAAAGCTACACTATCCTTGATTAACACAGGCTAGAATTAATTTTGATTTAAGGGTTAAAACAACCTCTAAAACAATAAATATAATCAATAAGAAACACTAAAGCCCCAACCACAAGTTCGGTGAATAAACTACACAAATAAACTGAAACACATTTATTAAAATAGCTATTCTAGTTCCCTGATGTACATTTCAGTAACCAAGTTACCATCATCGGAGGGATCCCTTTCAGTTTATTTGTGTAGTTTATTCACCGAACTTGTGGTTGGGACTTCAGTGTTTCTTATTGTTTAAATTCACCACAGTACTCATTGAACATCTAAATAAATATAATAATAAATATTAATTGTTATACTTTCCTTAAAACTAGAGAGCTGAAATTTGTTACATTTATTTCTTAAAGATACATAGAAAAACTTAACTAGATTTGCATTTTGTTGTGTGCTGCTAAGGGGTGAAAATGTGATAACAACCCCTAAAACAATAAAAATGAAATGTTATATTTTCCTTAAAGTTAGTGAGTTGAAAATTTGTACATTTATTTCTTGCAACATACATAAAAAAAGTATCATAGATTGACATTTTTCACGTGTTGCTAAGGGGTGAATATGTAGTAAAAATGTTGATTGTTATACTTTCCAAGCTAGAGAATAAACCCATAATAAATTAAGGAATTTAAAAATAAGAAACCACTATGTTACATCCTAATTAAAATAAATAAGACATTTTAGAATTTAATAGTAGGGCCTATTTATATAAAATAATCTGTTTGCATTTGCTTCGATGCGAGTCATCGCGTGGGTTGGCAAGCGAAACGAGCAGGGGGCGGAACCCTCTAGTAATATATAAGTGCCTACTTTTATATTATAATTTCTTGAAATACCATTAACAATACAATCAACAATTACTTAATAGTAATATAATTATTTAGTACTATAATACAAATTATTATTATTTATGAATGAATATTAAAAATAACAAAGCACCATACCTACAAGAATCAGTGAACAATGACATCACAGTTCACTTAAAGAAGTAGAAATGCAAGTAAGCATCATTGTAAGCAAGCGGTGTTCTAACGATGTTGATCAGCTGAGCTGATGGTATTATTTTGAGAAAACAAAGCAGGAAGCAATCAATATAGATGCTCTATTAATTTTATTTTTATTATTTAAAAAATATAAAGCTGTAATTTTTAAGCGAGATGCAAGCTAAAACCTAACTTTTATGATTCCATTAAAATAGCAATCATTCAAACCAATAGCCCAAGATAGCTATTGATGGTTGAAAATATGGTTTCATGTTTGTAGGCCTTTTTTAGTTGTTTTTAGCTGTCAAGAATGAAGGAAACAAAAAGGATTGTAAATATGCATACATTTTCAAAGCTTTCTAACCTTTAATGCCAATCATATAACATATTTATTATACCCTGCAGTAGTTCTATAACTTATATACAAAACCGGACATTATAAGAAGTTTGTTTGATCCAACCAGAACTGTTTTAGAAAAATCTTAGGTTAAATGTCTATTTGTTTTATAATATAGCAAAACCTGTAGGCCTATTTGGTACTTATGTATATTACTATATATCAATAGTAACATAAAAATTTTATATTTTATTTATTCTTTATTTTATGTTGATAAATCAAATGGTTCAAAAGATATTACTATTACAAAATAATCATATGTTCCAAAATTTATATATGATGTTAAAAAACTAACCAATTTGTTCACCAAATTGCCATAAAATGCTGCTACTATAAAATTGTTTTTATGCACTAGTATATATATATATATCAAATAAAAGATACAAATATTATCCTTCAATCGCTTAGTTTCACTTAAAATAATAGAATGTTAAATAATACTTGTTTCTTGTTTTAGAAATTATCACATTTATTATATCTAGGTAATATAATAAGCAATAATTACATTGCCCTCTATCCCATGTCCATACACAAAATATTTCGGGATATACCAGGGAAGCTGCAATTTTGAAGCGAGATAAAACCTAATTGTCAGAGGTGTAGGAATACATTTTGGTGTTGATATCTCAGAAGTGGTTTCAAATGAAAACAAGTTTTTCGGCCCAAAAATGGCTGCCATGAATGAGGGCTGTTTAGGGCCAATAAGGCTCAGAAACTTATCAGTGAATTTCTTTTGAGAACAAATAATAGTAATCAAAACCTGTTTTAAACTGTACTTAAAATTTGATTTAACCCTAGAACTGTCCATGTTAATTTTTTGCAACGGCAAGCCATTTCGGTGCATGTGCAAGCATATTTTCAAAATTCACCAAATATAGTAATTCTATCCCAATCCAAAAGTGTTGCGTTGCTTTATTGTAGAGAAAGGTTCAAAGAATTCATAAATGCAATTAAAAAAATGATTGATGTAAAATTGTAAAAGTTATTAGCTCAAGAAAAAAAATGTTCAGTAACGAAAGGAAAAAGTTCAACTTTAGGCCTACATAACAAGAAGTAAACATTTTTTGTAATTTTTTCGTAACTGTAAAAAAGTTTTGTAATTTAGTTCTAAATAGAACTGTATGAAAACATTTATCAATTTCAAAATTCTTATTTTGAAAACACCAGTTTTTATGTTCCAATTACAAGGGTGAGTAGGCCTACTTGAAACGTAATTTAGGAATATTTGCTTTTCCCAAAAATGAAATATTATTATTACAAAGTGTACAGAATAAATCAAAGAAAAGAACTGTATACAATACACGTCTTTTCTTAGTTCAAAATCTCTACTTGAATAACAAAAGTGAGGACAAAAGTCTGAACTTCCCATCCTTGGTACACATACAAAGAAGCGCGCGTAAACAGCCTATCTATTGCATGTTAGAAAAGTCCGTTAGGTTAAAAATTCAAACTTGGTTTGAGACCGTGAAAACACAGACTTTCCCACGGTCCTACACAACAAACCTGTCTAACTTGTTTGAACATATTTCGTTCAACTTCAAACTAAATGTTAGCTTGAATCATTCTCTACACAAAGATAGCAAAAGATTTCTAAAAATAGAATGACATCACCCGTCTTTCACGTGTTATAAATAAGAAAAGTAACCAATGCAAGGGTCTACAAAACGCCCCCATATCTATAGATATATTTGATGGAATTTTTATTGGCTGGCAACTTTATTGAGAGGGAATTGTAACAGATCCAACGGTATAAAAATTTAACTCAGAAAAAGAATTGAGTGGGCTGTAGACAGAGAGTAAAAGGAAACTGCCTTATTTCGTTAAGTTTTGGGACAAAATCCGCGCGTTAATTGAGTTGTATAAAACTAATAAACTGCAACGGTGATTATGTATGTAAATAGACGTTTTAGAAAAAACTTGTAAATACAAAAATTAAAGATTAAATCATTTCCTTTCAAACGGTTTTTGATTTATTGCAATTGGATGATTTTTAGTGGTTGAAATATTCAATATAAGTTGAGTTGTCACAGACTACACAATTCACTATGGCAGGGCGTTGAGACCACTTAATTTAAGTGGTCTGACAGTTAGAGGGTTAAAAGATTGCCTACTTCATATAAAATACAATGCTCTTATTTCAGAATGTATTTCATTTATCATATTTTGTATTGTTTAACAAAAAATTATGGTATCCGGCAAAAGAACACTTCATGTTAAAAAATGATCGCCAAAAAAGCAGCTTTCTAAAAAAAGGATTGATATCATAAATTGGTTTTCAATCTTAATTATATAGACATATGAGTAACTATATAATTAATTATAAACTAATACTCTTCTTTAAAACAATTTACATTGGTAGATTAAAATCAAACCAAAGAATTTTTCCGCAGGAATGCCTAACATTCACTCATGAAATGAAAATATAAAATTTAAAAAATATAAATTAAACTTTTAAAAAATATATAAAGTAGTCTATTCAATTTGCACTGGAACTTGGGCGAGTCCATAGACAGTATGTTGTAATTCATGGATTTATTTAAGTTTTAAATAGGCCGGTTTCAAGATTTTAACCTTTTTACAACTTCTAATTTCCGCACAATAGTAATGTAGTTGCGGGCATCAAATATTTGAAGATTTTTGTTTATCCTATCAACTTTACAACTTCTAATGGCAGAATATTGTAATGTTGCCGTAGCAATAACTCTACTTTTCTTGCTATCATATAATTCAAATTTGAGATCTGGCTTGGCAATCTTCATATCCGGGTTTGATTATAGTACGAGAGCTGTGCAGAAAGTAACTTACTTTTTGAAATTAAAAATCGACCAAATTAAAAAAAGACATTTTATTATTTACATTTGAAAGGAACAATCTTAAACTATGTTTCTACATAGTTAACATTCAAATTGAGGCACTTATCATAAGCTTTTCAATTCCGTCTCTGTAGAAATCTGACATTAAGATATTATTTACAGCAACACATCAAATTTAATTGTTTTTTAACACCATTTAAAGAAATAACTTCACATATAATAAACTCCTAAAAAAAGTAGTTTTGGCTAAAATAGTTAAAATAAATAAGAAATTATTCTTTTATAATGATAGTAGTAGTGCTGTTTTGCCAGTCAGTCAGCTTCCTCAGGTGTAGCACTCACTCATATTTAGATAAAATATAGTACAACACTGAACTTACATAAAACACAACACACATTATAAAAAGATTTCAGATTAGCATTTTGTTTTTGAGTTTATTTTAAAATGTACAGGTATGGCCATAAGTGTTGATCTTTTGTTCAAAGACTGAAGTAAAGGTGGCCATTATTTATTGCTACCGTTGTAGATGTCTCCTGTATTTGTTTAGATAAACTATTATATTATAAATTTATATTATATATGGGATTGGCTGCAAAATTCAATTTTTCACTTAGCAGTATGTCATGGTAGCTTTTGTTGGAACTATAAAATGTGTATTCCTTGAATATGTTGAGACAACATAAGTTTTGTGCTTTATGGGCAACAATTAGGTTGGTGATAATGTCAGTACTTATGAGATGTCAAGTGTAAATTTAATATGCATTCATTTTAAGCGGTTTTTTATTTTGAAATTTACACTTATTTGTATTTATTATAATTATTTTGGGAAAATTAAGAATCACAAGAAACTAATATTGTCTGGTAAACATATGGTAAGCATATTATATGCTAAAAGTAAATGATAACACTTTACTATGCAAATTGTAAATTACTGAAAAACTTAAGTAATCTGGAATAATTTACAGTTAGTTACCAAAACTTTTGTCCATACCAGTATAAGCCATTGTAAATTTCAGCCTTGGGCTGAGCAAATGACAACAATGGTGGAGTCTTTGCTGCAACTGCAAGTAACTATTGAACAACTACATTGTTTAGTTCTCCGGCCATTGTACACTACAACCACGAATCCTGTTATCACACACTCAGGTATATTTCATATTAATAAACCTGCATGCCATTCACTAAGTTTTAAATTGAAGGTAGAATGAGATCAGAAAATCTGTGCATAATCACTGCACCTAAATACAGTAGACAGTACGGATTTATAAAGCCCAGAAAAAATGTGTAATTATGTACTTTACAATGAATGAACATCGTTTAAGGAATTTTTGTTAAAAAAGATTCATATTAAATTTTTAAGTTTATGCCACAGGTACAATTACATTTATGAAACAAATGTCACTGTCTAGCTGGACATCATATCTCCTTAAAGATGTTCAAATGGTTTTTTATTTGTATTAATGGTCTCACAGTTCTGAATAACTTTAATTTAAACAACAGGAATAATTGATTATGTTAATAAATGTATGTGTAAACTTGGTATGTATTATTTATATTTGGATATTTGTTAATAGAGATTATTCGGGCATTAGATGTCATTAAGATGTGTTAGAATCAATACAAGCATTAGAAGCATGAACCAACAGCCGCTATCAAACTATAGGAGCATAAGCATATGCAGGAACTATAGGTTCTACGCATATGTAAAAGAAAGCTATAGTCATAAATTAAACTAAACCTACAACAATTAGGGCCATCAATAAGAGCTATCAAATGCAACAGGAAGCTTCAAGGGGCCCAAGCTCAAAAATTGTTTTTATTAAATTTTAAATTAAAGAGGAAGTATGTATTTTTTGTTCACTCAATAAGTTCTCCTGAAGTATTGTTTTATGGAGAAAGTGTTAATTCGGTGGAGTGTTGACACAAAACACCAGTCCGTGAAGGAGTTGTACATGTGGCATACTTTGACCGTGAGGAATGTCAAAATGGCAAGGGAGTATCTCTCTACTGTAAGAGGGGTGGGCCAAAAAGGTTTATTTTTTTAAAAATATTAAAAGTTAGATAAAAATTTTGATTAACAGCAGCAACAAGTGAATATTTTTTTACAAGTCAAGAGGTTATGATTTATTTTGAAGTTCTGGTAACCATTAAGGTTTATAAAGCATGCCACCAGTAATAATAAACAAACTTCTCAATTCCTTAAAAAAACTAGTAGGCTTCGTGATAGGAGAAGCGAAATTCTCACAAAAACAAAAATTCATTAAAATGAATTTGAAACCAAAAATTTTTGGTCTTTTTGGCAACATTGAATTGTTTACAATCAATAAAAATAATGGTGATAATAATAATAGATGGCTGTAACAGCTTTGATGGGATTAGTTGATTACACAAATTCTACGAAAAATAAACGGTACCAGGAACTGGCACATACTTTCTCACAAACATATTTAAATTATTAAACCGATTCACTGTGACTGCATAATTGTAGGAGGGGTAGGAGAGATGATATTAAAGTAGGAGATTAAGTAATAAATATTATTATTATTAGCTAGAGAGAAAACTATTCGATCGATTTCGAACAAATTTGCACCAAACACGTCAATTAGGCCTGTATAGATGCACGGAAATTTTTTTAGAAAAATTTTGAAAAACAACTCCGTTTTGGCCAAAAAACCCCCAAAAATCAGTTATTATTATTATTATTATCTAAACGAGAATTTTTAGAAAGATGCGGTTTATTGCATATGGTAGGGTACATTAAGGGCTACAAATAAGCCAAATTTTATCAAAATTGTAGAGCCGCTTTTTTTATAAAAAAATAATAACTGATTTTTTGGCCAAAAAGGGGGTTGCTTTTCAAAAACTTTTTTCGTGCATCTATACAGGCCTAAATGACATGTCTGGTGCTAATTTGTTCGAAATCAATTGAATAGTTTTTTCTCTAGCTTTTTATACATACAGACAGACATTTTCTAAAAATCACTTTTTTGGACTCAGGGGGTCCCAAAACGGATATTTCCACAAAAATCTCAACATCGATTTTTTTGTGATCACTATACTTTCGCTATACTATAGTATAGTGAGAAAGTAATAGAACTTAGTGTGTTTTATCATGTGGTACGTACAAAAGTTTAACAAACTGAATCTTACCATAAACAACAGTTAAATCAAACGTATAAAAAAAAATACTTTTAATACTACTTGAATTCAAGTTGTTCATCATAACATGCAAAATATACTTTAAAATCAATGGTTTAAAAAAGATATAGTTGCTCTCAGAAGGGCTTGAAACTCTCCATTTTGCTTTTTATCTGAAACCTCTGGTAGGGGTCCAGAAATCTTCTTAACGGCCCTGATACCAATAACCTAACATAACACAGTGTATTTCAGAACTAAAACTGAGAAGACAAAACATAGTTATTAACACACACTAAGAAATACAAGCAAATGCACACAATTGAACATAAAAACGTGTTGACTGGCGAAAGTCAAAAAACAGAATGACGAGGGTGCAGGGGGGATGTACCATATTTCAATTATTTTACATTTGAATAAGTTACTTTCCTGGTGTATTATTTTTGCCTCTTCCAAATTGAATTTATGAATTTCTACCATATACCAGGTGTCCAAAAAGTCGCCCCCCCCCCCCTTAACTTTGGAACAAATAGAAATAAATAAATGAGCTTCAGGGTATCTCTGTATGACAAAAGGAGATGAATGTTGGTGTAACAGACCATTTCACCCCTTACCCCAAAATGGGGAGTAGAGAGGATAATTCAAAAATCTTAAATACAAACTCCCACCAAGTGATACCTCATTTTAAAGGGCTTGATAAATGAAGAAGAATTGCACAAATTAGAGGTATCTGTCTTAACCCTATCTAAAATGGCTTCCAGTCAAAGTTGAAAACAAAGTTGCTAATTTAAGAAATTTCGATAGGGTTAAGATCTCCTCTAATTTGTGAAATTTTTCTTAATTTATCAAGCTCTTTAAAATGAGATATCACTTGATGGGGGTTTGTATTTAAGATTTTTGAATTACCCTCTCTCAACCCCCGCATTTCGAAAATTCATCTCCCTGTGTCATATAGAGATACCCCGAAGCTAATTTATTTATTTCTACTTGTTCCAAAAGTTAAGGGGGTGGGACGTTTTGGACACCCTGTGTGTTCTGCAATTTTTGATTTATCGAATAGGCCTGATCACACATTTGTAATATTTATCTTATTGTTATCACAAACATAAAGATTCATGTTAAATAATTTTTGTGGTTGGTCTTTGTGGGCAGAAAGTAAATTAAAATGTGTACCTATATCTTGAGGAAAATATTCTTTGTGCATTAGCCAGGATTGTGCAATATTTTTTTAATTTTAATGAATGATTTGTTTGCTTTAGAGTGTCCACGGTTAAGATCTGCAAGTTACTCACAATTATTAGCTATAAATTGTGTGATTGCAACTCATCAAGAGGCTTACCTATATCATTTTCCTGTAGAAAATGGTGATACGGTAAGTAAACATTATTTTTGTTGTGTAAAATTTATGACAGTGAAACAACAAGGTTTAAGGGTGTTGCTAGCTTAATGCAGTAAAATTATATACTAGTACTTTAAATTGAACTAATAAGAAACATAAACTGTAATCAAATAAATACAGTCTTTCATTAAAAATGAATATACAGATAACAGTAATATAATTCAGAGTAAGTATTCAATAATAATAACAGGGGTACACCAAAGTAAATTTAATAATATCAGGAAATGCAGATGATGCTTTTAATGTGGTTATTATTACTTTCCATGGCCGTTTAAAAAATAATATTTTTCTTCAGTCAAAAATTTGTTTATTGTTTCTAAAACTGTAAAGATAATTCACAGAAAAACTAAATATAGTAAATTATATTTAATAATTGAAATTGAAGCTAGTATTCCACATTTATGACCAGAATATTATGTCAATGCCAGCATATCCAAAATAACAACTGCCTATAATTTAAATGAATAATGAAAAGCTGAAAACGACATT
>JAGFPH010000769.1:49282-65777 GCA_018207615.1 Philaenus spumarius | reverse complement strand
CAAGACATTGCGGCAAGACAACTATACGTTTACTCTGACATAATTAAAAAATGATTATTTACAACAAGAGATATCAACATTACAAAATAATTAAACAAACAAATCAATTAATTATTTACAATTTATACAATGTGTTCTCAACCCTAGTTCAGATTATGACGCAATAAGTAAAAAGTTTAAGTTAAGTTATTTCTCAAAATTTGTAAAATTTCAAAAATGCAGACTTCTAAACTTAAAAATAATGGCCATATTTACTCACGATACCAGTTGCTTTTGTATTTGTACCTAGGATTTCACTGACTCTACTCGATATAGTTAACTCACTTTTATTTCATTAACGCGTTCGTCCGATCACATGGCGACTTTTTTATAATTTCACTTTTTAAGAAAAGTACACAACAGATTTCATTTTTTAAGTTTCCACCAACTCTGAAGCACCTCTACTCCATTTCAATACAACATTCGTTGTGATTTTAAAGAAAATATCACATTTTTCAACGAATTTTCCACCACCTGGATCCAGCTACGTATACAGTTCACTACGCCATCTTGAGTTCTACTTCCTTCCAGAACGTTGTCCAACGTTCTCTCACGTTCCGTTCCGTGCAGTCCTGCACGTAGACCATTTGTGCCAAGCCTTCCGTATCTCGATATATACGCTGATATTGTGACTTGCCATGTTATATACGCTGACTTGTTATACATGTTTTGTTTTTTAATTGTTTTTGCATTGTTAAACTGTTTATTATTCAGAACTCATTCAACTGTCTTTTTTTTTACCGTTCGCCTCAACCGCACTTATTTAAATAACTTCTTATACAGTTCATACAAGTTTCATATGTTTATACATTAATATATTTTTTTAAGTCTGCTTTTATTTTACATACTTTTATAGTCTGCTTATTCTTTATACTTTATTTATTAAAAGTGATTCTACTGTAACTATTTTGCGTCATAAAGGAATTTATATATACAAAAATTATAAATGTTTATTATTATTATTGCGTCATTTTATTTATTTAGACCAAACCTCTGTGCTTTAGACACTATGGGAAACTGCTGATTTATTTTTCATCGTATAGCATTTCTGTTACATGGCTGTTAGTGTTACACATTAAGTGTCACAAAAAATAAAAGGAATTACAAAAATTGTGAATTTAAAATTAAAATTGTAAAAATAAATAAAATTGTAAAATAAAAATAATTTGTTTTGAAAAGGTATTAATTATTATGTGAAATGAATACTTGTTGTTATTTATCCTCAATTTCCTTTAACATCATTTCCAATCACTATTGAAAAAAATAAAAATCTTTACTTGTAAAATTATTCTAAGTTCCAAATGTAAACAAACAACAGTAATGTCAATGTCAGCTGACACCTGTTGTTAAACCTTGATTTCACATCTCTGCGTTACACATCTATGTTCTGCCATTTCGCATCACTGCCCATAGAGTGTTTCATCTATGTACTGTGTTCGCACCATCCACCAACTTTGCCTCGTAAAGAAGCTAGTGATGTCGTTATCTTGTTTTAAGATTAAAACTAATATGTTAATCAAAATAACATTTAGAGGGGATCTAGGCTACACGAGTACTTTGGTTAACACTGGGAGTAAAATAAATAAAGACTAGTCCGACATGATGACAATAAACTCTTTACTCCATGTTACCTTCCTTAATGATTGCAAAAACAAAATTTAAATTACATAATTTGGTGATAAATTGTACAAATATATTGATTTCAAATGAAATAAATAGCCTACAATTAAAAATAAGAAAAAATGCAGATGATTTGAAATTATTTATTATCTATCTTTAACATACCTTGAATGTCTAAGTCTTACGGAGCATGCTCCTACCTTCACTTTTATACTTTTACCAAAGAAAGACACCTTTTTTGCACCGTCACTTATTCTGCACTTAACTTTGTTGAATCTTCCTTATTTACATGTCAAATCAGGGTGTCTAGCAACAGGGAAAATAGGGAAAACCTGGAAAAGTCAGGGAATTTTACTTTTCTGGAAAAATCAGGGAAAAGTCAGGGAATTTTGGTTCAAGTCAGGGAAAAATAACATTTCTAAGGAAAATAGTTAAACATAACTATTTAATACAATGTTAATTTATATTACCTGTTTTTTCCGTCAAGTGATCCACTAGTATTAAAAACACTACCGCGGTTTCGGACGTATTCAATCGTCCATCTTCTGGTGTAAAAGTCGCTCACATGAGGTCGTCAAACATTAAAAAACATACAAAAACCAATTACTGTAGTTATTTCTTTTGTTATAATGTAATAATATATAATTTGAGTAATTCAATATTTATAGTCATAAATGCATAATTTGCAACTGCTGGTGGTTGGTACATTAACATATTATATAGTATTAAATATTGAACTGTTTTAATATTACCGTCTTTAATTAAATATTTAATTAATTCCCTAAAAATTTATTTCCTCACCAATATAATTTGATTGATTTACTAAAATTAAATTAGCATGGTTTTGTTTGTGCTTTTTCTAAAATTGGTCAGGGAAAAAGTTATTTAGTCAGGGAAAGTCAGGGAATTTCAAAAGGTCATATCACTAGACACCCTGGTCAAATTCAATTTCACAAAAAACCTTTTTAATTTCAGACGTAAGTTAGGGTGCCAAAACAGGACGTCCAACTAGGGTCTACTCAACTTTCAATCTTTTTGAAGATGTTTCGAAGAAAAGTTAAAATATTTTCTCACAAATACTTTGTGATAACATTTAGTTATTTGTAGTTACTTAGTTTAGTAACTCAAATTTCTATGCATAATAACTTATTTAAAACCAGAAAATTCACATCATTTTCTGGAGCACACTGGACTAACACCCTCACCTGGTCTATACACCTTCACACCTCCATTAGCTCTGCTAGAAACCCATGCTTCCAGACCCACAATCCTCTGTTCTTGAACGTCTCAACCAATCCTGATCAAGCTTTTACTTCAAGTGATCTTTTCTTCACGGTTTTTTGTCAATTACGTCACAGTTCTATTTTTGTCTTTGTGCATGTTCTCAAGGTCTCTATACTCCTAACATCGATTTCAACTATGACTCACTTTTTACATTAATAAAACAAAATAACAAAATTTGGCTATCTTGCTTAGATGTTAAACAAAATTTATTTAACGCCTCCTTTGGCCTAATTTACATTATTTTATATTTTCCTGAACTCACATATGTTACACGAGTTAAACAATTTTTTAACTCTTCCATAAATGTATCCAAACTACCACTATGCAATCTGTATAGTGACAATAAATTAATTTGTTTATTCTGCAGTACGTCTGCAGTCACAAAATGTATGCATAATTTTCATAGTGTATATCATTTAACGTATACCAAAAATACCTCTAGCTCTTTATATAGTCGTGATTACAATTTGAATATGAAACAAAACTTTGCAATTGATAAAGACTAACGTCATGCTGTTCGATCCATGTCTCAGATAAAACAACATGAGGCGAAGAATCACAGGTTGCCAACCGGGGTATAAAAATCAACACTTTTCTAAATGCTCCTAATATTTAAATGCAATATTTTAAAGTTACAAGACTGCATTTAATACACTATAAAAATTACTGCCCATAAGCTGTGTACATTCTTAAAATTATAATTACTGAATTACAACTTACTGAACCATATGTTGTGTTTTTGATTGGCTCCACTTTAGTATCATCATTCCTCAGCATTAGGATCCTTCCACACCTTAGTCATAGATATTTGCAATCCCTTGTCTTGCTAGCCATAGCGAATATACGTCTTCATGCCAGGCTTAGTGATTAATTAATATAAAATATGGAATCAGAGTCCAGGCCAACATCTCTACAGGAAAGATTCCTCTTCACACAGTTTTTCCGGAGAAATTCTTCCTTATCGATTCTTCTGACAAATTTCATGATAATTCCCTGAGGACCTCATCTGCACGGTCGATGACAATTGTCAATCATTCGGTCAATGACGTTCAGGTCCAGCGCTGGCCAATGTCTTTCACCACGCTTACAACATACTCATTAATTTTTTCTGGTGTCCCAAGTATTTCTATCCTGTGTAATTTACCACAGAGTACTGTTCACATCCTCTAATCTTGATTGCTGTTCTGTAACATACTTCAGTGCTCTGTTCTCTGACTTGAGTTCCTCCATCTTTACAAAGTAGGTTTCTAACTCAATTTCCTTATGTTATGGCTCACTTTCTCATTAAGATGTTCATACGAACGATTTAAGTTGGCTGCCATTTGTTTTGCGATTGATGTCATTAAGTGAAAAACTCATTTCATTAACTTTCGAATCAAACACCACGCCTTTCCATCACTCAGAAGCACATGGTACACATCTCCAAGACACATTTTCAGTTGATAGTGCATCAACCCTTACCCATTTTCACACAAGCTGCATGAAATTGTAATTGTAAATATTTTATCCATGAAATCACATAAGTTACAAATCTAGGTAGTGGATTTGATTATATTTTTTTTAACTTTTAGAATGCAAAACAAATTAGGTTTTAAGTTAATCTTGGTTATGTTTAAACAACTTCTGAACTGATAAATTTGTTAAGCATTTTGTATTTTTTAAACAAAGTTACAATGTTTAAAATAATTTTTAGGGTTTTATGTTATCTTTTTTCATTATATTTTCCTAAGGAATTTTGTGCAGTTTGTTGTTGTTGTTTTTTTTTGTTTGTTTTTTTTTGACATTGTATGCAATAGGATGATTAATGAACAAAATGTATACTCTATCTTAAGCTTTAAATAATTAATATAACTGAATACAGGTGACAATTAAGTCTGGAAATGGTTTAATATTTTGTATACCGGTATAAAGAAAATTTGAAGGTAGATGTGATTGAGGTACCTACTCTATGTAAAAATACTATTTTATTAAGATGTTAAAAACTTTATCCGCCATCTTGGATCCACCATTTTGAATGTAACTTTGTTTTTTAAATAGGAATGTGGTCGTGTGATACATCATTTTGATGTAGAATTTCAAGAAAAAACCAACGATGAAATTTGCACATCCATATCTTAAACCGATTAAAAATGGCGGCAAATAAACAATAAAATCGTGTTTTTCGATTTTGCCCAATTTTGCTGTACTACTTTTGTTTTAATATTAATTATTATTCTTTTTGGATTCAGAATTAAATAAACTTTCAAACGATATGCCACACAACGCTATTTGGTTAAACCACTTGAAATCAATTTTGAAAAAATCAAAATGGCTGTAACTTAAAAATTTTAAATACTCCAAAATATCGTTGGGTGGCATATCGTTTGAAAGCTTATTTAACTCTAATTATAATTAGCATTAAAAAAAAATAGTTCAGAAAAATGGGGCACAATTTCGTTGTTTTATGGCTGCCATTTTTAATTGGTTAAAGATATGGATGTGCAAATTTCACCGTTGGTTTTCTCTTGAAATTCTACATCGAAATAATGTATTACATGACCAACGTCCCATTAAAAAAAACAAAGTTACATTCAAGATGGCGGATCCAAGATGGCAGATAAATTTTTTTAAATCTTAATTTTTAATCTTAAGTATTTTTACGTAGAGTAGGTTCCTCAAACACAGCTACCTTCAAATTTTCCTTATATACGAAATATTAAACCGTTTCTAGACTTAATTGTCACTCTGCATATTGCAAACAAGTGCAAAAATATAAATTTTAGTTATGAGTTAAATGTAATGGTATTTTTATCTAGAAGTATGTGTTGACAAATTCTTAAGTGTACAAAATGTATATAGTATTTTCTTATCTGTGGCTATGATATAAAGTTACTATGCCTAATTTAATTCCCTTTAATTTATGTAACTTATGTTTTACTAAGACCACAATTTTTAAGTCATTCACAAAGATTGAGGAAAAATATTTATTTAAATACTGTAATATTTATCTTTGTATACAAATATTCTGTATTTTTAAATTATATGAATTTAAATGTAAACTATTAACCCAACTTTCCCGTACAGAAATTAGGCCCAGTTACAACAGAGGATCCTATTTGTCTCGTTGGATTGCGACCTTTTATTGGAGCTGTAGACCTTTTAATCTCTCAATCACAACTAGTAGTTTTATCCTCATCTGATGAACACAGCAGCTGGACTGTTTATTCACTACAATTACCATCACCAGAAACACTGTATGAAGATATGGTTGCTGTAGCAACTAGTCATCAGTTTAGTGTGTCGGGAACATACAGACATTTGATCAGTGAAGCTCATGCTGTATTATATACAGTCCAGTTCCTTTCTACATCACCAACTACAACTAAGATGCCTACATCACCAGCTTATAAAACTTCTTGTCAACGACTAGCGGACCTATTCCATTCGTAAGTTAGATACCTAGTTCATTTGTTTTTAATTTAAGATCTAGTTCTCTGAGAAGTGGGTGCTGTGTCATGGGTTCTGTCATCAATAAAGAGTTCAGTTTAAAAAGGACTGTTGTGTGAAACCACAAAATAATAATAAAAACTCACAGAAGTTCTCAATAATAATGATGATGATGTTCTTTCTACTTCTATCGAAAGAGTCACTTTGTAATGAAATATTATCGAATTATCAACAGGTTATATTACTCAATATACTCAACTAAACAATAATCATAATCATGTCAGTGATAAATTATATATTGGTAGGTAGTGGTTACTAGTGAAAGAAGATTACGTCTCCCAAGTACAATATTACTGTACGTTGAAAAACATGTTCTTGTTTTATTCATTATGGTTGTTCGTAAACTATACAAACAACTCTAATACCATTGGGTTTTTCAATATTTTAGCTGTATTACTTTCAGAAATCAAAAGGGGGAATTGTGATTTTGAGCAACATTTTTTAGATTACCTTGAAAACTGTAGGTTACAAAATTCTGTAAAAACATAGTGTTTATATCCTCAAATAAAACCCTTTTAACCTATACACTCTATGACAGTCTACCAAAATATTATTTTTTTATAGTAATGTTCTTTTTTTAATTTTTTATTGGAATACATGCATATTAGTACGCTTTATAACTGTGCCAAATTCTATTGTTATCAGGGCCGGATTTCCCAATAGGCCCGGGCCTATGGGCGCAAGCTCCCAGGGGGCGCACGGTCGAGAGAAAAAAAATATAAAAAAATATCTAGTAATAAAAATAAATAGCCATAACTTAACATATTTTTTGAATTGATTACAAAAAATCATTCTGATTTTGAAGTTCATTGGAACAAATAATTGTTGGTAAAGTTAAACTATTTTTCAACATTACGCATCAACTTCGTTACAACATTGATCTCAAACACGGGAGAACTGGCTGTAGGGATGTCGTCGAGCAATATGCATTGTACGCACTACAAACGTGAGTTCACTATTTAATACATAAAATTACTGAAAGTGTTTTAAGACGGCATTTTGTTAAGCCCAGAACCAAGTAAATTAGTCAAAAACCTTGCAATGATAAAATTGCATCGTGGAGTGGTGTTTAAGCAATTAACATATATAGGCCTGATATAATTTTTTAATAAAGGTTTTTGGGGAAGTAATTTTAACCAGACTAGGGGGCGGAAAAATTATTGGGCCTAGGGGCGCCAAAATGCTAAATCCGGCCCTGATTGTTATACATCTATCCTCACCAGAATAAATTGACTTTCATATATATATATACAGACAAACAAGTGATTCTAAAGTTTTTGAGCCCTAAAAAGACTATTTCAAAAACAGAATGTATTGTTTTACTTATACTGGCGTTAGCTTAATTGGAAGAGTAACTGGCCAAAATGATGTGAAATATGGTGATCTTTAGAATGTAAACTGAATAACAGAAGTTTAGTAATAGGGTTTAATAGGGTTTGAAGTAGGGGGGTTTGTAGGGTGTAGTCCCTGAATAGGGTTTAAAAGTAGGTTTACAGCAGCTTTAGTTGATCTGATGTAGTGTCTTTTAATTCTATTATAATTTTAATAACACATTGAACCGTCAATGCAAAATTTTCTTTATTCTGTATTTACACTAAACATTACAATATTTACATTAATATTATTGAAATACTAGTAGAATACCTGTGCTTCGCTACAGGGATTTTTTAAAATTTTGTGCATCACTATGTTACATAACTGTAATATTTTTCTCTCATTTTCTTTCAATTTGTATTTCACAAAAGTGAATTATTACATGTATTTTCAATTAGTTTGGTATTTATTCTTCACTGGCTGCCCATCAATCGTCTTCGTCGCGGTATGTAGGCTGAATAAATTAAATCAATTAAAAATTAAGGAATTCAGAGTGAAGAGTGTCTTCTTTTCAACCACTAAATCTACAGACTGGTAATTCACAGTCTTAGCTGGATGTTGCAGATCACCCAGATACGACTTTAATATGCAAATACGTAGATCGGGATAGTTTTGATCAGTTTACGTCTTTAAATATTTTACATTTAGAAGGTAACTCCCATACTGACTCTAGTGATAAAACTTTTACAGATTATGTTTATTTTGCTAAATTTTTTTTGTAGACAACATTATTTGTTCATCGCTGTGGCTGCACATAAACTGATGGTCAATTAAAACAGCATTTATATTATTCTGAAGAAAATTGCACAGTGAGGGGTTGGAGTGTTATCAAGTAGTGAGTCAATTAATAATTCTATTCTAGGGTAATGGGAAGACAAACTGTGTTATTATAAATATTCCATGTCAAATGGAATCCTAATAATTAATTAAATAAGAAAACTATTTTTAATATACCACATTTTTAAAACGAACTAAAAAGTATAAAATAATTTTACGTGGGCCCTTCTAAAATTTTGAAGGCGAATTTTTATTGGCTATGGAGATATTTATAAGACTTGATGATTAAAAAACGTGGGGCGCAGCCAGTAGATACTAGAAGTAGATAATCTGGATAAATTCACTATCAATTTCAGTGCATTAGAAATGGGATTCTTTGTAAAGTAATTTATTTACTCCTGCTTAACTATCATGGGTTACCTGTGCCCCACATTTTTTTAAACAATTGGATTAAGGGCAATAGTTAAGTTATATGCATTAACGGCATATGAACATACAATATTGTTGTATTTACTATGTTGGTATAGGATGCCGGGTTGAACAAACCAATTATTACACACAACTTAAGTATTAAACTTCATCCGATTGTTTTGCCAGTTACACAGAGAATCAAAAGGGCTACAAAAAAGATGTCTTACATTTTTTTGTAAAAATGGTTTTTGAGTAATTTAGGTTTTAAATTATCAAACGCCTCCATTTTGAAAAGCATGATTGGATATCGCTCTTGTTCTTAAAATAGATCATTTTTAGGTTAAGATTCATGGAAAGTTTGACGTCAATCGGTCAAACATTTATCTTAGATATGAATTATTTTGTAAAAAAAACAAAATGCCGGATTTCTAGATAAAGAAGTTTTTCCGGACCAGTTTAAATGAACTTTTTATCTTATTTTTAACTGTATAATCAGTTCCTGAAGTATTATCTATTTCTCTTGAAACACCCTGTATAACTGACCTTAATAATTGTGCCAAGTAAAGCGAAGTAATTATCTATTGGCTGCGTCCCACATTTTTTAATCTTCAAGTCTTAAATGTGGTACATTAAAAATAGTTTTACTTTCTCACTATACTATAGTATAGAGAAAGTATAGTGATCGCAAAAAAAATCGATGTTGAGATTTTTGTGGAAATATCCGTTTTGGGACCCCCTGAGTCCAAAAAAGTGGTTTTTACAAAATGTCTGTCTGTATGTATGTCTGTACGTCTGTATGTATACAAAGCTAGAGAGAAAACTATTCGATCAATTTCAACCAAATTTGCACCAGACATGTCCAGTACACCTGTATAGATGCATGAAAAAGGGTTTTGAACAATTTTGAAAAACAACCCCCTTTTTGGCCAAAAAACCCGCAAAAAATCAGTTATTTTTTTTATAAAAAAACGGCTCTAACGATTTTGATAAAATTTGGCTTATTTGTAGCCTTTAATATGCCCTACCATATACAAAAACCCGCATCTTTCTAAAAATTCTCGTTTAGCTAATAATAATAATAATAACTGATTTTTGGGGGTTTTTTGGCCATAAAGAGGGTTGTTTTTCAAAATTTTTCAAAACCTTTTACGTGCATCTATAAAGACCTAATTGACGTGTTTGGTGCAAATTTGTTCGAAATCGATCGAATAGTTTTCTCTCTAGCTAATAATAATAATATTTATTAGTTAATCGCCTACTTTAATAAAAGTATACAAAGCTAGAGAGAAAACTATTCGATCAATTTCAACCAAATTTGCACCAGACATGTCCAGTACGCCTGTATAGATGCACGAAAAAGGGTTTTGAACAATTTTGTAAAACAACCCCCTTTTTAGCCAAAAAACCCCCAAAAAATCAGTTATTATTTTTTTATAAAAAAACGGCTATAACAATTTTGATCAAATTTGGCTTATTTGTAGCCTTTAATGTGCCCTACCATATGCAAAAACCCGCAACTTTTTAAAAATTCTCGTTTAGCTAATAATAATAATAACTGATTTTTGGGGTTTTTTTGGCCTTAAAGGGGTTGTTTTTCAAAAAATTTCAAAACCTTTTTACGTGCGTCTATAAAGACCTAATTGACGTATTTGTTGCAAATTTGTTCGAAATCGATCGAATAGTTTTCTCTCTATATAATAATAATAATATTTATTAGTTAATCTCCAACTTTAATAAAAGTATACAAAGCTAGAGAGAAAACTATTTGATCGATTTCAACCAAATTTGCACCAGACATGTTCAGTAAGCCTGTATAGATGCACGAAAAAGGGTTTTGAAATTTTTTTAAAAACAACCACCTTTTTGGCCAAAAATCCCTAAAAAATCAGTTATTATTTTTTTATAAAAAAACGGCTCTAACGATTTTGATAAAATTTGGCTTATTTGTAGCCTTTAATGTGCCCTACCATATACAAAACCCGCATCTTTCTAAAAATTCTCGTTTAGCTAATAATAATAATAATAACTGATTTTTGGGGGTTTTTGGCTATAAAGCAGGTTGTTTTTCAAAATTTTTCAAAACCTTTTTACGTGCATCTATTAACCTAATTGACCTGTTTGGTGCAAATTTGTTTGAAATCGATAGAATAGTTTTCTCTCTAGATAATAATAATAATATTTATTAGTTAATCTCCAACTTTAATAAAAAAAAATTCTCCTACCCCACTCTACAAGTCACAGTGAATGTGTTTGTGAGAAAGTATGTGCCAGTTCCTGGTACCGTTTATTTAGTCTACAGACAGACAGAATGACGGAAACCGAACTCTGATAGAATATTGTATTGGCATCCAGTTCTTACCTATATTTAAAATTTCAAGTCTCTAGCTAATCGGGAAGTAAGTTTAAACTTGATTGCAAAGTTCTACCCGGACAGACAGACAGACATACATGACCGAAACCGAACTCCGATTGAATATTGTATTTTCATCCAGTTCTGACCTGTATTTAAAATATCAAGTCTCTAGCTCATCGGGAAGGTAGTTTAAACTCGATTGCAAAGTTCCACCCAGACAGACAGACAGACATACATGACGGAAACTGAACTCCAATTGAATATTATAATGTCATCCAGTTCTGACCTATATTTAAAATTTCAAGTCTCTAGCTCATCGGGAAGGTAGTTTAAACTCGATTGCAAAGTTCCACCCGGATAGACAGACAGACAGACATACATGATGGAAACCGAACTCCAATTGAATATTGTATTGACATCCAGTTCTGACCTACATTTAAAATTTCAAGTCTCTAGCTCATCGGGAAGTTAGTTTAAACTCGTTTGCAAAGTTCCACCCGGACAGACAGACAGACAGACATACATGACGGACACCGAACTCCGAGTAAATATTGTATTGTCATCCAGTTCTGACCTATATTTAAAATTTCAAGTCTTTAGCTCATCGGGAAGTTAGTTCAAACTCAATTGCAAAGTTCCACCCGTACAGACAGAAAGACATGACGGAAACTGAACTAATAAAAACGTGTTAAAAAAAATCAATTATAACAAGATTATGTGACAAAAGGTTAAAGTTAAGCAGGTTTAGTTGAATTGTTATTTTTAATTATGTTCTTTAATGTTAATGTACCTTAAAATTTTAGGAGTAACTTGGAAACAGATTGGAAATTGGGTGTCATGATAAGTGATGAAGTAAATGACACACCAGCAACTGTATTTACAAGATTACAAACTCTTCAGAGCGATGCTAAACAACGTAATGTAAATGTAGATATTGGTCCTGGCCTAGCTCACTATATTCAACATTGTCTGACTAAAGTACCTCATCAACAGCATCAGTTGTGGTTGCCTCCATCTGCTTTAGATTGTCTGCCACCTTCTCTCCTTGCTGGCTTACTTCTTCAATCTCAACGTCTCAGGGAAGCTACTACAGAAAGACATATAGAATCTTTGCGCAAGTATTTACAGAACAAGTGAGTGCAATTTAACATTTTTGTTACATATTTCATCGTCTGGTTTTTATTGCATATTATTAAAAATAGAAGTAAATTACTATACAGTATTTATTTTTTTCTCATATTAGATGATTGATGTAATGTAACTAAAAATGAAATGTATGAAATTAATACTGCTCAATTTTATCATACAAAATTTAGCAATGTTTTGTGAGAATATTTAAATCCAACCCTTTTAGAACAGCAACATTTTTGGTATACAATTTTTTGCATGCATACTGTATGCAAAGTGTAACTTATACTGTTTCATGAATAAAATATAAAAGATTAATTTCCAAATTACTGTAACTCCCCAAATAAAGCAGACGACCTTGAATGATTCATAGACATTACATTCTAATTTTAATTTGACTGCCCATTTGTTTGTTATGAATGTTGATTTTGACATTGAGGTGTTGATAAGGCTATGGCTATGTTGATTTGAAAGTTATTTTTATATATATAAAGGCAAACTGTTTTCCTGCCAAAAATTCCTTTAGTTTCGGGAATAAGTGATAATCACTTGGTGCCAAGTCAGAAGGATGTTCAAACATTTCGCACTTCATGGGCTGAAGTTCTCGCTGTGTTCTTGCTGATGCAAGAAGTCGTGCATTGTCATTAATCAAAGGAAGGAGCTAACTAGCACGCGTGTGGTGGGGCATCTGCACCGGTTGCAAACGTTCCTTACTTTCTGGATGACCCTCGTAAATTAAATGAATTAAAACGCAATTAGCTGAATTCTTTATTTAAAAAAATGTATTTAATTGTTAATTACATATATATATATATATATATAAAAGTCATGGTAAAACAACATTTATATTTATAATAAAATATCTATTTTGTATTCTTCTTTCAGTAAAAGTCCCACAGAATGTTTAGCTGTAACTCTACTATGTGTAGAGAGAGGTCAAACGGATGAAGCAAAAGTTTTGTCAAGTACATTACATGAAGGTTCATCAGATGTCATCAACTGTTTGCTGCAACATTGGACGTTATTGCTAGATAACATGAGACAGGTATTTACATATAATTGGTAAAACAAAAATAATATTAATGACTAAGTGTTCTGCCCGGAAACCATTAATACATATAATTGGTAAAACAAAAATAATATTAATGACCAAGTGAAAGCATTACTATTTCCATAACTGTATTAATTATTGAATAGTTAATTTTATATTATAATTCAAGAGTTTGTGTTAGAGTTATATTTTGCAATAAATGTAAATAACTCACAAAACTGTTTCAAAATATAAAACTGTAAAAAACAAAAGTAATCTTTAAAAAGAATGAAAGTAAACTCCTTATCCAGTAGAGATATAGAGGTAACTGTACAAATGGTTTTCAACATACATACTAAAACCAAAGTCTACAAAAGTACATGTTCACCAGTCTACAATATTTTGATTATATTAAAATATAACGCACAACATAATATAAATATGTTAAAACCAATCTATCAAGAATACCAATACATATTTCGAAAATCTAGTTGAAAATGTGACCACCTGAGATATGTGAGTGTACATTTTAAACATGCACGATCTTGGTGAGTGTTCCGGTTATCTTTAGTGATTTCCATTCGAGGGATGAAGAAACCCGTTGATCATTGTAACATCTTCAATTTGACAGCAAATAAAATTTTGTATTATAGCCTAAAATATAAGAGCGAAAAACAAGTAAAACAGTTAAATCACTTATAAAGACAATAATCCATATGAGCAATATATCATAAAGGCAGTGGTGGAGTTACTTCGGCAAGAGGAGTTATATCATTGGGCAAGAGGGTACAAGGTGTACCAACCCTTCACAACATAGATATCATGTAAGACAGACTGTGTTGCAGCAGTATGGTACTTGAAATTATACGTTTAATACGCATATTAGTTAACTAGCGCGGTAGTGTGTTTAATGTGAAGTTAGACTCAAATTGATTCCTGGTAATTATCTGGATATCAAAGGATTAAGTTTATGGGACTTGGACTTCGCGGCAACTCCAACTGCAACTTTGAAACCTTCATCAATTTCCATATCAATAGAACCTTTTAAACTACTTATTCTAGATAAGAAAAAGTTCAAATTAGTAAAGTAAATCTGTTCTACATCATTGAATGTATTTTTCAGTTAATAAAATTAATACATTTTTAATTAGCGATGCCAAGTTGGTCTTTAACCCATTTTTCCAGTAAGATTTGTGCATCGTTCAGACTTGGTAATCAGTAGAAGGGACACAGGACAGGAACAACATGTTTTACCAGCGTCACATATTTAAATTATTGTAGTTATTAATTAATTATGATTGGCTAATTAAGCGTGCTAGGATTACGGACATTGTTGGTGATTAATTAGTGACCATAATTTAGATTTCTCTTTAAATTATAATACTTTTGTAGGACCTAGCATGGCTGACTTGGTTGTGTAGCTTGGGCCAGTAATTTATTAAGTTTATGATGTTAATATTAGTATTTAATATAATTGTTAGTTAAAAATAGCCTCAGAAAGGCTGGCTTTGCTTCCAGTCAGTGGCGAAGACACGCGGGAGGGGGACAACCCCCTCCCGAAAATTTTGACATGGCACATATTCATGTTTACCAATGTCATAAAAAAATTGCATCAAAAATGGTGAATATCTTACAAGCAGATCAGAAATAGTAATAGTTTATCTTCACTCTTGGAGCACAATGAGAATTCGTGCGCCCCACCATCGATTCCACGACCAATAATTAACAAAACATTGCAACCTTAAGATCCGTGAGCTTGTAGGAGCGCGTCTAGACAACAAAGCAGTGCCGCGAACGCGCAGCTGTCCAGCACAGTTTATATTGTCTAACGTATTCATGTCTACTCCTTTCATTTACTCACTCTGGACGAGCCAAGCTGAACCGGTCAATAGAACCCAACTTCAAAATGGATAATTGGTCGTTTAAGCGCTTAAAATTATCAAACGGTGGAAGCACTGGATCTCAATCTATTGCCTCAATGAGTAATATCAACAGTAAATAAAAGTAAGAAGTTTTACTGCTTTAATTAAATACAGTAGGCCTATTCTCATTGTCACTATAGGAATGTGTCCTGATAGGAGAGGAAAAGATAGGCTTCAGCAGTACAACTCCAATAAAAATATAGACAGATTGATTCACTGTGTACCCTACTTTTGTTACTGTGAGAAGGGGTCGTACAAAAGAGAACGACACATTTGTGTAAGTGAACAGAGCGTTTCAAAATTAGTTGTTTTATTTATAGGCCTATAGTATTAGCAAGCCCAGAATACGGGTCAAGCCCAGGTAGAGTCCCCTCGAACGCACGCGCACTCACACGCCTGACCGCTGGTGATTAGGACCTCCCTAACTTCCGCTCCATTAGTGGGCGTTCCCAGTGCCTCTAAAAAAATTTTTATTTGTCATTTTAGTTAAAAACTTTTAAGGGATATACATTCTACGCAATATTACAAGAAAAATGATATAAAATAATATGCAGTTTACTTTACTAAAACTGCTGAAAATCATTGATATTAAATATTGGTTAATAACAAACTCAAGTTAATCAAAACAAATTTAATATTATATTATAAGGGCTCAGACGAGTACAATCACTTGAAAAAATTTAATCACGGTTAGTTAATTACGTTTAGTTAATTAAAAATTAATTTTAAGTACATTCACATTGTTTGCCCTAACACAAGTAATATTTGAATTTGTAAAATACGCAATAAATTTAAGTTTATGTTTTAATAACTTTTTTTTAAATTAAAGAGATTTGTTAAATTAATTTCTCACTATTTAAGATAATTAAAGCAGAATGTTTTTTTTTAATTGTAATAATGATATTTTTTAACAAAAATTCATAAGGCATAAAATACACACTTATTTATCGTTAGCGTGTTGTATTTTACATTGCATTATAATCAAAGTGGTTTAATTGCTCGTTTTGTCAACTAGATATCACACTATAATGGTACAAAATACCATTACATAACCTCAGCATATTAAAACTC
>JAGFPH010000769.1:36469-49272 GCA_018207615.1 Philaenus spumarius | reverse complement strand
AACGTGGACTTTAAGAAAAGAAATGAAAGATAAAGAGATAATTATAACACATAAATTGTTTTTAAATTATCTTTGTTCTGGGTCTTTTGTTTTGTAATCTATCAATTAAGTGTTCAATAAATACTCACAGAACATGTTGTTGTTTTATTTATTACCATTTGTATATTTTGAGCCATATACATTTATTACCAATTTTGTTCGTGCATAATACAGTATATGCAGAACAATAATATTGTATGTCACAAATTAGTTATTAAATTTAAAGTGAAAAGTTAAAGCACGGTTAAATCAGTTTATGAGAACCCAGTCGCAAACATACAAATATACATACAAAACTCTGTTTATTTTAGAGTAGAGCATAATACTGTATTACTGTTTGTAAGACTTATAGGGTATATTCCAATATTTTATATCATGGTTTTCAGGAGTTTCACTAAAGTAAACTGCATATTATTTTATATCACTTTTCTTGTAATAATGCGTAGAATGTATATCTGTTAAAAATGTTTACCTAAAATGCTAAATAAAAAAAAGTTTAGTGTAACTGGGAACCTCCACTAGGTGATTAATGAAGCGGAAAATAGGATGGGCACGTTCGGTCCTCGCCGGCCCTAATCCCCTGTGTCTGTGTGAGGGAAACTACCTGAGGTCGACCCGCATTCTGGGCTTGCTAATACTATAAGTATATTTAATTTATAATTATAACTTTGTATTTAATTTATATAGGGTAGGTCCTCTATGTTATCTTGTAAATATATGTTCATAAAGTTTTTACTTTTAATAGTAAAACATGTACCTACTAAGTACCTAGTAAACAAAAATTTAATAATTGTTATTTAAAAATATTTAAGGTCTAAGTTTACTTGAGTCTTTAAAAACTCCAAATATCAAGTCCAAATTACACAAAAAGTTTTTGCTTGTAAAAAAACGCTAAAACTAAAAAAGTCTTAAAATTACATATTATAGAATCTAAAATCGTAATGGAAAATAGTGATTTCCAGTTCGGGAAATAAGTGAACCACAGATTGACTTTAGCCCAGTCGGTATAGGTTAAAACTACCAGTAATTTGCAATACGGCTGATTTTTTTTATAAATACCTTAGAGTATGTAGATTAACATAAAAAAAAGTTTACCAGTCTATCGATTTCCCAAAGTCGAAAAAAAAATCGATTATCATTTTTTTTCGATTATCTTTAACATTTCGAGCTGGGATGAAGATAGAGAAAAATAAAAAATACCACCGTGTAGGAGAGGTATTTTTCAACAAAAAAGGTCATATGTATTTATTTCCTCCGAGCAATGGTTTGTCTGGAAAAAATTTGATAATGCAGGTATGTATTTTGCAGCAGGGGAAATCACTATAAGTTGAAATCTCATTCATATATGAAGCGTTGGGTCATTCTAAATTGGCCGAATTTTAATATATCGAATTAAAACTTGACATAGGAGTTAAAATATATATTTTAAACGTTTATGCTGAGTCTCAGCTTGTTATCTTGAAAATTACCCGATCTAGAGCCACTTGACTTATCAATGGGTTTCTCGATTTTAGGAGTACCGGACCCACAAACTAATTTTAATCGGCTCCAGTTTAGAAAATTTTCAAAATATCAACCTGAAGGTTTTTTTATAAGTTAAATATATAGATTCAAACAAGTTCAAGGAGTATAAACCTTTTTCATTATTTACTTTTAAAAGCACAAGTAAATTAAAAAAATATAATTTTAGACCTTTTTAGATTTTTCTCCAAAACGCTTGAGTTGATCAGCTGCAGGTTAGTCATTTTTTTAAATATAGTTTTTAAAATAATTATAGCAAAAAACAATTGTGTTTGTAACTTCTGTTTTTAAATCGATTTTTAATCGATTTTTAAATCGATATGTTCAAAAATGTCGAAAATGGAGTCGTTGAATCCAAAAGTGTTATTGTTAAAACGAGATAGGTAAAACAGAAGACTATTTTCAAGCACCTCGTTTTTAAAAATAACAACAACAAAATCGTTCATACTTACTACGAAATAAGAATATTTATACGGGTGTATTTAACTTGTAAAACAAATTTGATGTTGATATTCCAAAAATTGACGAAACTGGAATAGATTAAAATTAGTTCGTGGGTCCGGTACTCCTAAAATCGAGAAACCCATTGATAAGTCAAGTGGCTCTAGATCGGGTCATTTTCAAGATAACAAGCTGAGACTCAGCATAAATGTTTAAAATACATATTTTAACTCCTATGTCAAGTTTCAATTCGATATATTAAAATTCAGCCAATTTAGAATGACCCAACGCTTCATATATGAATGAGATTTCAACTTTTAGTGATTTCCCCTGCTGCAAAATACATATCTGCATTATCGAATTTTTTCCAGACAAACCATTGCTCGGAGGAAAGAAGTACATATGACCTTTTTTATTGAAAAATATCTCCCCTACACGGTGGTATTTTTTATTTTTCTCTATCTTCATCCCAGCTCGAAATATTAAGGATAATCGGGGGAAAAAATGATAATCGATTTTTTTTTCGACTTTGGGAAATCGATAGACTGGTAAACTTTTTTTATATTAATCTACATACTTTAATGTACTTATAAAAAAAAAATCAGCCGTATTGTGAAGTACTGGAACTTTTGGTCTAAAATTACCCCTGCCGACTGGCCTACTTATCTTTTGCGTATGTGTTATGATAAGTTAGATTAAATTTATGAGGAGAATGCGTTCTTGGATTCGACGAATAAAGTAACAATGAACCTCTGGTGATCCATAGGAAACCCACGAACATTCAATATTCATTTTGCAGTGAAGTTTTAAACATGTCTACGCGATGGGAAAATCTTGCAATTATAGTAATGAGTGGTGCGGCATTACTAATGGCAAGTTTGTCTAAAAATAAAAGGAAACCTCGAATTTGGTAGCACAATGAACTTAAAAAAAACAAATAGTTCAGAACTAATGATGGACTTGAAGTCGCAAGAAGTAAGCGGTCAGTAGCCTATATTATTATCAATACATTATATAATAAGCGGTATGACAACAGCATAGATATTTTTTACACTGGTCTATAGATATATCCATCTCCGCGGATATTTCTCGCCAAGCATCTGCTTTCATATTTAAAAAAAATGATCCTTAAGTAGAGGATTCCAAATAAGGGATTGGTTTCTGTATGAAACTATTAATTTAATTTAATTCGCTTCTGAACAATCCATATTTAATCACTGGAAAATTAATGTCTTGAAAAACAATAATCACATGCGATCTAAAAACGACAAACCTTTTACAAATATGAACTGCAAACATTCAAAGTGTTCGTTGAAAAAACCGACAGGGGCCGCTCACGTGCCCCTTACATTAGTATGACAAATTCATTGCAGACAAGTGGCGTGTGCGCCGCGCAAGTTTGTACGCACCTCAAAACAAAAGTATTTCCTGAGATACACTTCAATCATCCTATTTACTTCTTCCTCACAAAATATAGTAAATACTATGTGCCTTTCAATAGCTGAAAATATTATTCCTGAGAAATTGTAAGATTGTTGAATTATTGTAAAATAAAGAAATAAAAAGTGTTAAACTAAAGCTTAACAATTAAAAGTTAAGGGTAGGGAAAATGCATAAGACATGAGTCGGTTCAGTATTTTGATAAAAGGCAGACAAATTTTAAAGTCAATTTCAGTATTAATTTGAATAAATGTAAAAGGCAGACAAGTATTAAAATTTATTATTATATTCAATCTATATGTAAGTTTAAAAAATAGACAGTTTATGCACTGACTTTAAGACGCGGAAAGTATACGAGTTTCAAGACGCATTTAGAAAAGTAACGTCCACACCAGTCTAGACAAGATAAGAAGCAAACACCTGCAAGCTAATTCTAGGAAAAATGGTCTACGTGATTTTCCACATGCAAGATCCAGAAAGAACGCGTAGCTAGCAACCAAAGGAATCTGACGCAACATTGAACATCTGTGTGTCATCAGACATTTCTGATTGGTGTAGAGAAAATAGACGCCGGCTGGATATAGCGGTGGAAGAAGAACGAAAACGGTACTTGTCAACGAGAGTCCAAGTGGTGAACATTGCTTGAAGTATTGCGCGTTGCGCATTAATTAACAATTTAAATATGTAACATTTATTATTAATCTACAAAGTCGTAAAGGGTGTTTTGAGTGAGTTATTAAAGAACTGGTTTGAATTTTTACGAAAGTTAATAATTATCATCGACAATGGTGTATGTTGCGATCGGCGAACTTTTCAAGTTTCTTAAATAATGGGACAGTAAATCGGACACGACGATGAACTAGGCTACGAAAGTGTTGCGCGTGCGAGTGGGTTTTTTCTTTTTCTTTTTTAAAATTATTAGTTTATGTGTCTGCCTTTTCGTAAGTATTAAATATCTGTATGTACCATATATTTTTGAATTTAAATTGATTTATGTTATTTGTTTGACTACATTTTTTTTGTCGAAATGACTTATAAGGTTGTAAATTTTTTGTAACTTGACATAAAAAGAAACATGCAGGGCTAAGCGGCCAATAAAAGATCAGTTGTTATGTGAACCATTATAGTTTGATTCATTGTCCAACATTCCAACGAGTACTTGTTCAGGAATCTCACGATCCTGAGTTGTAAGTTGTAAAAAGACAACAGGTAAAGAAAACTAGTGTAGGCTTAGCCTAAATTCAATATTTCATTTCTAACAAGTTTTATTAAATTCATTTTATATTTTATTTGTATAACGCCTAACGTTATAAAATTAATCAAACTTGGCATCGCATATGTTCTTAAAGACGGTGAAGAGATGAGAAACATCATTTTTGAATCAGTTATTACAAGGTTGGATTACGGTAGAAAAACACTCGAACACAATCATTGATGAGTTAAATTTTTGAAGATTGTGAGTCACCTTAGATGTGATTATTGCCAGTAACGAGAGCAGTTTCTCAAATTTGAGACATTTAAAAGATTGGCTGAATGGTCTTGCTCTTTTGAGTATTTACAGAGAAATTGACATAACGGCATAGGACATTATCAACAGATTTGCTGGAAAAAGTCGAAAATTCGATCTGTAACTGTAATTTTATTTTCTGTTTGAAACAATGCATTATGTTACTTGATTATTAATAAAACTATTTTTACTCCATTAAATGGTTAATATTATTTCTAATTAACCTATTGATCTGTTACGAAATAATTTAATTAATAATGATCAGTAATCACTCATTAAAAACGTTTCAACTGAGTATACACCAATATTTAATAATATGACTCATATATTTTTTTAACTTATCCCCACCCCAAAAAAATTCTTACTACGCCCCTGCTTCGAGTGGTAGTTTGGTGTGCCAGAATTGCCCAGTCAGAAATGATTGTGTTAACCATCTAATTTCCTTGTGGTCCATGTTACTCTGCAGTCCTGGATCCATGTAGCCTAGGTGTGTTACAAAATGTGTTATTTTGAAAAGTACATTATAAAATTTTGTTCAAATGGTAAACATTAAATTATTTGTATTAATTATGAATAGCTACCAATTCGTCATTATCTAGCCATTATATAATTTTTACATTTTAGTAATAAAAAAGTAAACCACTGATTTAATTTTTTTATTTTTAAGAGATATATAAAGTACTGTAGTTACAAAATTTTTTATATTTTAATGTTATTATATGAAGAGAAATAATCATATTCTTTCGAATAGAAATAGTATTATGTTTAAAAGTTTACCAGTTAAAGAACTTCATTTTAACAATCAAGGTCAGGTGAAGTCCTTTATTAATTTTGTAACTACCAAAGATCTATAATGTCTTTCAAGGTTAAAATATAAAATAGTGGATGCATTTAATCTAGATTTTTATTATGTCAAGGTAGGTACAGGAGATGATAAAAATCGTGCGTTAACATTCTCTGACTTGGGAGTATTGTTAATGACAACTAAACCAAAACTTCTAGCATCAATATTAGCTGCTGTTGTAACTGAAAGACATGAAATGGATCTTCAGCAAGTGCTACAGGTAACTACTATTGTTCTATGTTTGGGTGTTATTACATAGGCGTAACCAGGACGACTGTATGGGGGGGGGGGGGGGGTATTATGGAAAAAAATTTAATTAAGATGCAAAACAACACGTGTTAGGCTTCCCAAAAGTACTTTAAAATGATTTAAGTACGTACACTTTTCTACTTCTAATTGTGATTCAGGCCCATTTTAGAATAATTTAGAATAGCAACGATGACTCATCCCTGCCAAATCTTTCTGTGCGCTGCCTCTTACCCCATAGGCCTGGAACACACACGGTGTTTTTTTTTTGTCGGCTGCGGATTAATTACCGCTCATAAAATTTAAAGTGTGCACCGATGCCGTCTAAAATTTTCACTGGGATTCATTAAACTGAAGTGTCTAGTTCATCAATCATGAAGTGTGTTATGTAATATATTATTTCTTTTAATGTTTTATTGGTATGAACAGAGAGCATCTCTCCCTTTATTGTTATTCCGTCGCCGGAAGATTGAAAATAAAGCAAAAATTTTTACTTATTTGGGATCATCCAATCAATAAATAAAAGAAGAGAAGATATTGGAACATTCTACACTGTGTTTCCTGATTCGAGGAACTAGAAGAAACATTTTTCAATTATTTAAGAATGTCGGTTTCTACACGAGCCTGAATGATAGTATTCTTCGAATAAAATAAGGAAAATTTGCGTGCATTTTATTTGGTTACGTTCGCCGCTATTTCGGCGGAGACAGTGGAAAATCCATCGACTGTAGTGGCAGCAAGCGACTGCACAGCTACCATCAGCAGTAAATAAACTGATTGTTTATTTTTTCGACCAATGCGTATGCTCTAATACTCTCCTTCGTGCCACTGTTGATATGATGGCGATGACAAATAATTTGTGGCGGACGAAAACTCCGTGTGTGTTCCACGCCATACACTATTCTGCATCTTATATCAAATAAAGTGTCAGTGCCCAATTCCACCAAAGATGATGTCAGCAATATATTGATATTTATTGTACCTTAATTTACTCTTAAGAGTGTATTTTAATGTAAACAAAGTGTGAAATATTTTTTACAATGGGGTTATAACCCCCCCCCCCCTCTGGTTATAGCTATGTGTCATTATACAGATAACTAAAATATGAGCAAAAATTTATTAATAAAGGTTTTAATAGAGTTCAATTAATTATTTAAGTCTTTTGTGTCTTATTAATAAAGACTGAGAGGAGATTGGAACATTTATCTCAGTTGTCTAAATTTGTACAATACACAAAAACTCTTGTAGAGTATGATAAATAGAAGATACTTATTGAACATGAATTATTTTTATATGAGTTTTTAGTGAATATACACTGCTGTCTAGATGTAGTGAAAATTATCCGGATAACCTTTGTACAGGTGTTCCTTGCATATTTACCTTCGCGCATGGGTGTCGCAGGAACTGCAGCCAGTAGTGTCTTACAAGGTTTCCTTGAGTATGTCCTGATTCACAGTGATCGGCCAAATGCATCCCATCCTCCTACTAGGGAAGCTCTACAGGTAATGTTACAGTCATTTAGTTCAGAACTAGTTGTTGATATAAGAACCAACTACATTTCCGGCTAGAGTTACAGGTGCAAGTTGATTTTCAAAGTTGCCATTAGCTAAGCATTATTTTCAGGCAAAAGATTTTGGTCATATAGAAGATTTATAACAATTTTGAGCAGGCTTGATATTGTGTCTACTGCTATTGAGTAATGCATTTTTTGTTCTAAAACCTTATCAGTTACCCCTTTTAGAAAAGATTGGATGTATCAAAATGTTTATATCTATTTATACGGTATAGAATAACTTTCAACAGATTTGCGCCAAGGTTTGGTATTAAAAAAAACAGTTCATATAAATTGTTGGTACTACTCTTAGGAGGTCTAATAACTTTAAATATATGTAATATTTTTCATATTAGGGGAGTTTTAGTAATTTTAAGTTTTCCAAAAAACCTTTTCCATTTCTAATCATTAATAAACTCGATCGAAATTTTCCATATCTATATTTATGTATTAGTCTGGAAGTAATGTTTGGCAAATTAAAAAGTGATATAGATAGTTACATCTATCTATTATATATAAAATATGTGTGTATATACACAGTTTTGAGTTGACTGTAGTTTTGGAGTCTAGGGACAATAAAATTAAAAAATAGTTAAAATTTTCTAAATGAAGCATCATAAAAAAACTGTAATAGATACAACTAAGTCTATCTAAAAATCATCAAAAAATCATCTTGTTTTCTTAAACAATTACAATATTTATTTTCACACTAAAATGTGCCTTTAAGTAAAAATAGTAAAATTAATTAATGAGAAATAAATCAAAACAATAAACCTCAAAATAAAAACATACTTGTTTATTATTTAAGTTGAATTTTTAATACTTATCTCTACTATTTTCTATTATAAGCAAATACTTTCCACATACTATAATGTTTACCATCATTTTCAGTGTTAGGATATAATTTATCTTAGAAATTATCAGTACTTTTCAAAGAGTAATATTAATAGTTATAATGAATTGTAACTTAAGTTTTACTAATAGTTTCAAATGAAAATTTAATGTTCGGCTTTGATTGTGCTTTGTATTTCATCTTTGATCTGAAAAATACTGCTATTAGTGTTTATTAATAAAAACAAAATGGTTTTGTATTAGATATTAAAATAAAATGTATGCGCTTATGGTTTTTAAAGATTTTAATGAGATCTTATCTAAGCGATCTGAGAGTAAACCCGAAAGGAGTACCTGGAGGGCATAATCCATTTCCTGGTAAACGACCCATATTTCTGCATTTGCTACCACCATTTGCTGTTCCTGAGCACATTAGTCTTATTAAACTTGAGGTTTGTATTCACTATAGTGTAGACTTCTAAATACATACACGCTTAAACAATATTTTAAAACTCATTTTCGAGTATAAGTATCCAAGTCAACTATATGATTAATAAGTTATCAAGTACTTACTCCAAAAATATTAAGGCTAATACATTGATGCCATGGAGGAATTTGAGATGTATAGAGCATTTAAGTTAAACAAACACGAACTATTGAACGAAAAACATAACTGTCAGTCAAATTCGCTGTTAACACTGCGATGGGAATCCAAGATAATGAAATAATTAAGTGGGGTTAACATCCGTTCCGCAGTCTTCCTTCGAACGTCGAGGTGCTCAGCTGGTGAATGTTTATGTAATGTTTGTGTAAAGTAATACGCATGGTTTTGTGTTTTAATGTTTGATGACCTCAAATGAGTGAGAAGATCTGATATGAAGATCTGGGGCATAAGCCCTGAAACGAGTAGTGAAATAAAATTAGAGGTCAGAGATGGTGTATAATAAGTACTTGATAACTTATTAAACATTATGTTTTAACCTTTAATTGATTTGTAAAAGAATACATAACATTAAACTCACTTTTTATATTAACAAATTGCGTAGGTTAACCCTGTAAATGGCAGACTGCATTTTGGGATGCTCTCTCGGGCGTAGAACGCAACAAGCTCAAACAATAGCGAGAATTTGCATAAATTTGCATATATCGTTATTTAATACACTTAAAATCATCCAATCGTACTAAAACCGGCACCGTTGAAAAGCTAATCAATTAAACTTTCATTTTTGTATTTAAAACTTTTTTGTAAAACGTATATTTACATACATAATTATCATTTTAAAATATGCAGATCGGGTTACAGCTGTTTCCATGCACGAATATGCATACAATTAATTGTACTGTTATTTCCTACTTCTTACATGTCCAAGACCATCTCCAGAAGTATTTCTATCGAGATTATAAAAATACCATTGGATTCGTCAAGATTTTATCTTTCTAATAGTGCCTTCCAATCAGATGTCACTATTATACACGATTTTTGATGACGATTTCTGTAAACCTTGCGATTGGACAGTTTTTCAACCAATGAAACAGCCCATTTGTCAACCGAGATAACGCCCACTATATCGCATGTTTTGACAGATTTCTGTACACCATTTTGTAGAGAAAAGTTTGACCTTTCTAACGGTGGGAATTAAACTAGAATAAACCAGTTTTTTGTACGTCTAGACAGCAGTGTAAAGTACATAATTAGAGCATTCTGGTGAGACCGTCTGGCGTCTCTCGCTTCCATGTTATTATTCAAGTGACCCTTCATGTCCGTAGTATATCGTCGGGGAAGTTTTATTAGATTGATGTCATTTTGTTATTCAAATAAAGATAACTCAAACACTTTTGTGAACTAAGGAAAGACAAGTATACCATTCTTTTCTTTTATTTAAGTGTTCTTTTCTACACTTAGTTATAATAATATTTCATTTCTGAGCAAAGCATATATTAGTAAATTACGTTTCAAACTAGGCCTATTTAGTTGGACTAGGCAGTCGTGTATTTGGAACATAAAAACTGTTTTTTTTTCAAAATAAGAAATTTGAAATTGATAAATGTTTTTATACAATTCTATTTAGAACTAAATTATAAAACTTTTTTACGCTTACGAAAAAATGATTACTACTTGTTATTTAGGCCTAAAGTTGAACTTTTTCCTTTCGTTACTGAACATTTTTTGCTTTCTAAGTTAATAACTTTTATACAATTTTAAAAGAAACTAATTTTTAGTAGCATATTTGAATTCTTTGAAGTTTTTTCTACAAAAAAGCTATGGAACACTTTTGGATTGGGGTTCATTTACTATTTTTGGCGAATTTTTAAAAGGACTTATTTTTAAGTCCTATTTTTGGAGGACTTATTTGTATCAAGCATATCATTATTCTTAAGCTAACACACACATATTTCAGTCAGTGGCAGTTCAGGAATTACTAACTATTGAATAGTATACATTAGGGCCAGGGAAGAGGATAGACTAAAAGTTTGACCACTTCCCTTTAGGTCCAGTTGAAATAATTGTAAACCCTACCTTTATTGGATTCTACTATAAAGACTGTTAATAGAAACTGATAGATAAATGTGTGGCTATTAATTGAAGTTTTACTGTACTTTAAGCAATAAGCATGACCTTGACCTTAAGGGACTAAGTAATTAACAACATGAGTGTTGATAAGGCTAGTAAAGTTAATAAAGGTAGCAACTATCTATATCTGTTTGCTTTGAATAATATTTTGTAATTTGTTGTGGACTAGTGGATGATATACAATGGTTGGCTGGACATAGATTGCTTAAATGAACTTACTCAATATGTAAATGAAGTATTACCAACCTGCCTTAGCTTAAAAATACTCGCACACCAAAATGGAGCACTTCTACTTGTTGACCAGTGTCCTCTAGCTGTGTTGCAGTATGTAAAGGTAAGCTTTTGGAAAAGTGTTTTGTTAGGACAGGCAACGAAAGAAAATTAGTGGAAATAAATCATGAGAAGCCAATTTTGGCACATTTGTAGGGGAAGGTGCTCTTAACAACATACTAAAAGTACTGATGGGTGGGAGTGAAGCTAAGATAGGGCCCCCAAAGGTCCCTTTTTTCAGTTTTTCGTTATTAACTCGAAAACGACTGCCTCTAGCGAAAACATGTCCACATACTAAAATTAATCTACATAAAATTCCCTACAAAAAAGTCCTATACACTTTTTTCAATTCTGAAAGAGATATTGAGAGGGGAGAAATGGGAAATTATAAAATCAATCTGTTTTTATTGTTAAAAATCAAGTTTTATTGATAAAGGAACTGTGCTCAGACCACATATTAATGACTTTATTGCATGTAAGTGTAATCATGTAATATACTACAACTGTGCCAAAATTGGCTCCTACATGAATTTTTTCCGCTATTTGGCCTTTTTTTTGTCTTCGTTGCTTAGGTTATATAATGTTAGTGAATAGTTATTATAATTGGATAGATATTGTGTGCAGGAAAAACTATATTTTAACATAGGTTTGTAACATTTATAGAAATGTGCAATGTCCAATAAGTAAACTTGTTAGCTGCTGAGGTAATGAATATTGTTAGTTAAAATAGTCTATTTACTTTTTACACAGATAATACAAAATAAGCCAGATAAAACCAGACCCAAAATATCAAATTAAGAAAAAATAGTGATAAATTACTTACAAATATTAGCGGAGATGTATTCAGTGCTTCTTGACAAAAGTAATCATATTTACAACAGTGGAAAGTGTGATACTTGATTTAATAGAAGCAATTCAAAGTTTAAAAACTAGGATAACTTACTCTTAGCACCAATTCAGTTTAGAATTAGGTACAAATTTTTTTTTAGCAGATATATTTGCAATTAAAAAAACCCCGTAAGCAGCACTGCCGCATTACTACAGCCGAATTTTTTTATCAGCAAATAACTAGTACATATTAAATACTGGGAGTTTCCCATGAATTTTGTTCCTTGTTCCTGTAACTGTTTCAAAAAACAGCTTTGCACAGGATTATAGTAAATTTAATTATCTTTCGAATGATATAGCTTATAAATTGTACTCGAGCTTATAAATGGTGCAATTACCTTACATGCATAATGAAAAAATCATTTTTCAGGAGCTTTCTAATAATTTTGTTCCGTGATCTGTATCTAAAATACCTTTGCACATGATTATAGTAAGTTTAAATGCATTTCGAATGATATAGCTCACAAATTGTACTCGGGCTTATCAGTGGGAGAAATTGCGCTATTACCTTACATGGATAGTGAAAAAATCATTTATCAGGAGCTTGCTATCAACTTTGTTCTCTGTTCCGGGGACTGTACCTGAATTACATTTGCACAGGATTGTAGTAAATTTAATTACCTGTCGAACGATATAGCTCAAACATTGCACA
>JAGFPH010000769.1:6820-36459 GCA_018207615.1 Philaenus spumarius | reverse complement strand
TAGTAAATTTAATTACCTGTCGAACGATATAGCTCAAACATTGCACATGGGCTTATGAGTGGGAAAATTGCGCAAAAACCTTACACGGATAATGAAAATATCATTTGTCAGGAGCTTCCTATCAATTTTGTTCCTGGTTCCGGGGACTGTACCTGAATTACACTTACACTGGATTGTAGTAAATTTAATTACCTTTCGAAGGATATAGCTCAAAAATTGCACATGGGCTTATGAGTGGGAGAAATTGCGCAAAAACCTTACACGGATAATGAAAATATCATTTGTCAGGAGCTTCCTATCAATTTTGTTCCTTGTTCTGGGAACTGTACCTGAATTACATTTACACTGGATTGTAGTAAATTTAATTACCTTTCGAACGATATAGCTCAAAAATTGCACACGGTCTTATGAGTGGGAGAAATTGCGCAAAAAAAAAACCTTACACGAATAGTGAAAACATCTTTTATCAGCAGCTTCCTATCGATTTTGTTCCGGGGACTGTACCTGAATTACTTTTGCACAGGTTGTAGTAAATTTAATTACCTTTCGAACGATATAGCTCAAAAATTGCACACAGGCTTATGAGTGGGGGAAATAATGCAATTTCCTCGCTTTAACTTTGCCATTTTTTTTAATCAAATAAGCCGCCATTTTGTCAAATGGAAAAATACAAAAATCAGTGTTTGGGAAGTCTTACAAGAACCCTTCCACTAAAAGTTCAGCTATTTTGAAGCATATTTGCTACCACTTATCAAGGTGGTGAAATCCCATATACTTATATACTCCTCAAATCCCTACTCAAAAACGATTAATCGGTATAACTCCGCCATTTTGAATCAGATCGAAAAACAATAAAAAGTTTATCTGAAGAATCCTACTAGGACCCTCTCACCAAAAAATCAGTAATTTTGAAGCATATTTACTACCACTTATCAATCCGGGAATAAAACATATATATAAATTAATGAATTTTGGGTATCGTCTCAAAATGTTCTGAAACGGATAGAAACGAAATTTTACCTTCCTCCAACGAGCCGTTTTCAAGTTAGGTCGAGTGTAATAGCTCTTATTTTCTTCAAAAATTCGGCTAATAACTTTTAACATTCTAACAGAAATATTACATTTTCATTTATAACCTAGCTTTGTGCAATTTAAACAGAAAATATAGTGGTACAGTGGTTTTTGCAAAATTATACAGAAAAACATTTATTCAATATTTAAATGGATGGGAATTGATTTGAATTTTCAACTTTATTTGGGCACAGTCGAGGCTACGAAGCCCCTTCTACTGAACCCATAACTAAATACATAAATTATATTACAAAACTCTCTAGCTGGTGTTTATTTTGTATTTATTTATTTATAATCCATAGCTGGTGTAGTTATTCCTGTAAGTAAAGGAAACCACCTTATTTTCTTACATGATGAGGGTGAAATGGGCTTCCTTAATGACTGTTTGGTGATGTAGCAGGTCAATCATAAAACTGGGACTATCACAATAACATGAATCATCCTAATTACAAGAAGTGGTTATACATACCACCTGAAGAAGTTAGTTCCAAAATTACCTCCAAGAAGTGTTTTGGAAATCGACAATGCTTCCTATCACAACGTTGAAGTAGAAAAAAGCCCTACTTTAAATTTTTAAAAAGCAGATAGACAAGCTTGGTTATTAGAAAAAGGTATTCTATTTTCATATTCCATGTTAAAGGTTCAATTGTATGAAATAATCAAGCTACACAAACCTAGTCATAAAAATATGTTATTGATGACATATTAGGTGAATATGGTCAGGTTGTTTTAAGGCTTCCTCCTTACCATCCTGAGTAGAATGCGATTGAATTGATATGGGCCGAAGTTCAAAATTGGGTAGGAGCTCGCAATGTTAGTTTTAAATTGGATGCAGTTGTAAATATGACTAGCCGAAAATTTCAATCAATAACTACTGAGTTTTGAGAAAAAGTATGTGTACATTCTAAAAAAGGTGAGACAGAATTTTTAGTCCATAGAGAAAGTAGATGAGTCATATGTGATAGATAGCCTATACTTAAAAATTTTCACTAACTCTTCTTTAAATTAATAAACCAAATTTAATTATTATGACTAATTAAACTTTCTTTAAAATTTGTTCATTTCTTTAACCAAAATTTATTAATTTAAAATTGCCTTTATTATCATTCATTATTTTCAGAAACAAACTATTTATTCAAAATCAACCTAGTACATAATAAAATCAAACTTCCTTATAATATTCATAGGTACTTATTACTAAAAAACAACTTATTTAAATCTAGGCTATTCATCCAAAATTCACATTGACACCACTCTTGCGCATAGTCCTTTTACGCCTTCTAGCCGGCAACTTCAAAATATGTAGGGCTAACCTACGTCTACTTCTTTTAGTAACTTTTCCGCCTACGGTTAGTTTACTATAGCCTAACCTATACTCCCACTTTGATTTGTTGCTTTTCTTCAGAACTTCCAAAACTTGCATCATATTACTCTCCATATCTTCACTACTATATAAGCTAAACAATGCTTCCAAGTTTACTTTAAAATTAAATATAGGCCTATCCATTTTCTTAAATTCATTGCACCTTACTTTTACATTTTCAAACCCTACTTTCGTAATACTTCCTTCCAACACAACCTCCACTTCTTTACTAGTAAATCTAACATTACATAAATCATCTACGCAGACTTTAACCATTTGATCACTCTCAACTTCAAAACTGTTCTTAACTACTCTATTACCCTTGCTTTCTTCCCTAACCTTAATAAATCTTTCATTAACTATCTTAAACTTATCTTTCATTTCATTTGAAACTGCCTTAACTTTCTTCTCACTATCAACCTGTGCAACCTCAAACTTCTGAGTTAACTCGCCTACCTTTTGTTTTAGACTTTCTATAGCTACTTCATTTTTCTTATAATTAGAATTTAGTTTGATTAAATGTTGTTTTATTTCTTGTTTAAATTCACTGAAATTTTCCTCAAATTTTTTATTAAATCTATCAAAGTCTTGCTTTACTTCTAGTCTAAAGTTATCAGACTTTTTGTCTGAGTTTTCAATTTTTTCACTTAAATTTATTATGTCTTGTTTGGAACTTTCAAATTTACTATTCACTTCTATTCTAGAGTTATCAAATTCTTTTTTAAATTGTCTCATAAAATCAAATAACTCCATGCTAATATTTTTTGAGTCATCGCTACCACCAACATGTGCATTACTAATTTCTGTCATATTCTCCATTACTGTTTCCTGAACTACCTCTAAACCTGTGTTTTTTATGTCCCCTAACATCATATTTTGTTCTGTGTCATCTACTGACTGGTTTAACACCAAAATTCCAGAATCATTAAATTTATCCGTCATATATAAATTATTAACCCCTTTTTACCTTTAACCCTCCAAGTGGCATGGTTAAAGCTAAAATTAAAAAGCCTGATTTTAGCGTTTTGCAAGCATATTTTTAAAAATTTGCCAAAAATAGTAAATGAACTCTAATCCAAAAGTGTTCCGTAGCTTTTTTGTAGAAGAAACTTCAAAAAATTTAAATATGCCACTAAAAATTAGTTTCTTTTGAAATTGTAAAAGTTATTAGCTTAGAAAGCAAAAAATGTTTAGTAACGGAAGGAAAAAAAAACAATTTTATGCCTACATAAAAAATAGTAAAACATTTTTGTATTTTTTTTCAAAATACACAAAAGTTTTATAATTTAGTTCTAAATAGAAATATGTAAAAATATATTTCAATTTCACAATTATTTAGTTCAAAATAACACTTTGAATGTTTTTACTACATAACCTGCAAATCAGACTAAGTTCAAAGTGAATAGGCCTAACAATTTTTTACTTCAAACAATGTTTTTTTTTACCAAATATTCGAGAATGAAATGTAGAATCGAATAGAATTCTACCCAGTTTCAAATAACTTTACATTTTGTAATGAAAAATCAAAATATCAAAGCGGCAATTTGACCTAAAACCTTACTTCTAGGCTAAAAACCTAATGTTATTTCTTTACTTACCGTTTTATTAGAACACTGTTATAAGCCTAATTTCACTCAAACACAATCTACACTTATTTATTTATAACTAAAACACAATATAACACTATTTTATAAACTATAAACACTTTCAATTCACTAAAATATCAAGACGAATAAAACTTACAGTGAACGCTTTGAGAACAGAGTGTAAAATGGTTTTTAGGCTATAGACCGCTTCATTTACATTATGTCTGTGCCAACAAAATTTCACCTAAATTATTTGAACTGAACATAGAATAAACGTAGGAATTTTCTCTTTAAGACAGTATATTAAACATCTTATGAATAAATCGATTTCTGATAGTAAAAATCGATTTACAAAATGCTTCCTTATTGGCCCAATCTTAGACCAATAAAAGCCTTCATTCTAAATTCTAGATCTCATAAACTAATCTAGTCTCAGATGATTTAAAAATACCACTTGAAAGATAAAAGTCTAATGAATCCAATGCTGTGATGATCTTTGTGACAATTGATAACTGTGAGGAGTTGCAGACCGTTGAAAATGAAGAAGTTTTTACATTCTTAACATCGCGAACAATACAATATTGAAACGATGATTACGTATGTAAATATACGTTTTACGAAAAAGTTTTAAATACAAAAATTAAAGTTTAATTCATTTTCTTTCCAACGGTGTCGGTTTTATTACGATTGAATAATTCTAAGTGAATTAATTAATCGAAAATGCAAATGTATGCAAATTCTCGATAATTGTTGAAATAGCTGCATCTTGCGCCTGAGAGAACGTCACTTTGGGCAGTCTGCCACTGGGAGGGTTAAATTAACCTTACTTTACTTTTAAATTCTGTCAAAATTTTAGAATATAGCCAACTACTATGTTCCCATCAAAGCCTCCCCTCCTGGTGTTTCGTTGCATGATAAAAAATGTTCGGGCGCCATTTTTGTAACGTGCTGCTGTCTTGCGAGCCGTTTACAAAACAAATTTATTACCGTAATAATAATAATTAAAAAATTAAAATTAAAAGAATTTTGACAAGTTTTTCTGAGTTGATTTTACATAAAAAAATATTCCTTTCTATGTAACAATTATTTGTGCTCTTATACCTTCAATTTATGTATTTTACTTTATTTATTAATTTTACTTCAATTCATTTAAGTATTATCCCTCTAATCACAACAAAAACATTCAAATCTAACCCCAAATTGAAAAAAAAACGTTATAGCCCTGCCAGATCTGTGTTTGTCACAGCTGACGGGTAAATCTTTGTTACATATGGTGTGTTTTAATATCTGTGTGTTCAGTTGGCAACTACTGGGCAACTCATCTTAGAAGCATAAACTCTGTGTTCCACACACAGAGAATATGCCACCAAAACTTTGTCACTGCGGCCGCTAAAACTGATACACACCGCCATCTTAATTCTACACTGAATTTAACTTTCTTACTTTTTAGGTTCATCTCTACCATGAAGTACTTTACCAGGAAGGAAAGGAATCAAATTAACGAAACATAATAGTTGGCATTAATTTTTTAATGCCCCATTTCAATTTTTAAACAAACAAAGAACAAAATTTGTGAAAATCAAATGAAATTGGCAAACCATAGCTTAATCTTTTTTTAAAACAATCACTCAGACATTCACTCCTAGTATTATTAAATTTAAACATACAACAATTGATAGAATTTAAAACCTTTAGAAATGCAGACTTAAATCTACTGTAATTTTCTACTTACGTACGTTTTTTGTTACTTGAATTTATAGTGCACTCTTTTAAACAAACAAATAAAAAAAAATCTACTTTAATTTATATCTTTGAAATTTTAGGAAAGAAAAACTTATAATCTGGAATATTTTTAAATCACAGTTCATCCTAACAAAGAAGCGTCTAACACTCGTCGGCCATCTTGGTCTGAAACCAACGCTATACCTTTACAAACTTCCAACCTTTTTAACTTCTACAAATTTTGTCCGAACTTCACCATTATTGTTTTCACGTGATCACGCAGTCTCTACACACACTTTACCATAACTTAAGGCATATTTCCTCAAGAAATACCACAGACTTTCACTAATTAGTGAACATTGCTTACAACGCAATAGAAGCACGTCTTTACTATTCGATGATTCTTGTCCAAGTGGGTGACGCTACGATGTCTTTTCTCACAGTTCGTGCACTGACGTCATCTCGCGTGATCAATTTCAACCAATCAGAAACACCTTAGTGTCATTTCAGACCTGCTTTGAGGCTAAGAATCTGTTATTTTATTGTTTGACGCCTTAATGCGAGGCTATAGTCTTGTGACGTCATCTACATTGTATTCCAGACTTAACGTCCATATTTTAATGTTACTATTATCTTTTATAAATTTGTTTTATAACAAAAATTAAGTGATTAATATTACAGTAGAGCGTCGATAATCCAAACGTCAATAATTCGAAACGTCAAAACTCCGAACGCGATCTGATGCAGCCCCTGCAAAAATTTGTTTTCGTTTACGCAAATTCCAATTATTGCTTCGTTAAAAATTTCACAAAAATCTTTATCACATTTTGACATTAATATCGCAGGTTCATCTAAATCATAATATGTAAGTAGTCTTACATACTGTATTGTAATTACCATTACTGCTTGTACTGTTTAACCACTTTAATCGATTAAAGGGCATATATTTTAGCCTAAATGGTATTTTCTGGGTTGTTTTCAAAAATCCGAACAAATTGATAATCCGAACCCTCCTCGGTCCCAATTAGTTCGGATTTTCGACGCTCTACTGTAATAAAAAAATAAAGCTACCTGCATTCTCCCTTTGGATTTCTATGTTTATTACTTTAAAATGTTATCTTAAATTTGCCTAAATCATCTAAACTTTGCAAAACCCCTCCTTTTACGTTACGCCGTTATTTATTATTCTAATTCCCTTAAACTCACATATATTACATCTATACACGAGTGACTAACTTATCTAATGCTCATTTTGATAATAATGAAATGAACCTGCTGAACAAGGGCTTAAAGTACAATATCCCGAGGCTAAATAATAACAAACATATCATACGTGGCGTAGTTAATGCTGAAGCAGTAATTAAAACTTTGAAAGACCAAGTGTTGCAGAATGATGTACGTGTGGTTGTTAACAATAAACTGAACAGTATCTTACATACACCTGCCAACCTAGAATCTAAACGCCATAATCTTAATAAACTTTACTCTAGCGAAATAAAAACACTCAGTACAATTAAACAAAAATTAATAGATAATGACGCAATTGTAACAAAAGCGGATAAAGGCAACACACTGGTTATTATTGGTCAGAGTGAATATAGACAAAAAACCATGGCTTTCACTAATGAGAATAATATCCAAAAACTTCAAACAGATCCAACAAATAAATTCCATAAGAAACTAAAACCAAACCATCAACAAATGCACATCCTTACTGAACGACGCGACACGCAGATTCCTTAAACCCATCAACCCGCAGGTACCATTATTCTCCGGACTACCAAAAGTCCATAAGGAACATACCAATCATACCACTAATCAATTACACCACAGCCCCAAGTTATAAAACGGCAATAAGTTGAAACAGCTTATCAAAAACAATATTACTATAAGTAACAGCAATAGTTTGGAGAACATGGCTGATTTTGTAAACAAAACTAAAAACATTAAAATTGCCCCAAACTATAAAATTATTTCCGTTGATGTGGTTAACATGTATACCAACATCCCGGTTGTCGAAACGATGAATATACTTAAAAACTACCTTATCAATACCAATAAATTGCATAAACAAGGTATAGAAGAATTAATGTTGCTTTTGCAGATAGTATTAGAACAAAATTACTGCAGTTTTGAAAACAATTTCTACACACAAACAGAGGCCTAGCCATGGGTTCTCCGCTTTCCGGATTATTGGCTGACATCTATTTGAACCACTTTGAAAATGAACACATACTTTCTAGTGAAAATAAATACAAGCATAACATAATATTTTACAGTCGTTATGTCAATGACACGTTTGTAATTTTTAATGGCACTAATAGGCAGGCCGTGGGGTTATTGAACTATATGAATAATGTCAACCCCAAAATACAGTTCACACTGGAGATTGAAAATAATCAACAACTCAGCTTCCTAGACGTAACCATTACATAAACAACAGTTAAGTTTGAATATAAAATATACCGGAAACCGACCACAACAGACGTCACTATCCATGCACTATCTCACTATCCTTACTCGCAGAAAATGGCAGCATTCCATTGCTTCACACACAGACTTCTTACTGTCCCACTCAGCAAGATAGAATACCATAAAGACATCAGCATCATTAAACACATAGCGGTAGCAAACGGTTACAAGAGTTCCATAATAGACAAATTGATAAAAAGCCATAATAAAAGACTAAATAGAACGAACCCAATTAATGACATATCCAGAGACAACAAATACATTTCCTCAGAATACACCAGCCTCTTGCCTAGTGTGTTGAACAACATTCTCAAGAAATGTAACATCACCCTTGCATTCCATACAAATAATAACATATCTTCATCCCTTAAACGTAGAACAGACGCCCCCATTGAACATAAATCAGGTTTTTACAAAATAAAATGCCCTGAGTGCAACAAATATTACATAGGACAAACCGGGAGAAATTTCATAGACCGGTATAAAGAACACCTCCCTTGTAACAAAACAAACATCACCAAATGAAACTACGCGCGTCACCTTGATGAAAGCAAACACGGACCAGGTGATTTTAAATCCAGTTTAGAAGTAATACATGTTTGCAAAAAAGGCAGATTAATGAACGCGAATAAGGAATTCGAGATCTACAGAGCCTTCAAAAACGATCCAGATAACATCTTAAATGATCGACTTTCATTCCAATCGCATCGTTTATATGATACAGCTTTAAATTATTTAAAAGCGCCTAACAGAGGTCATTATCAGCTGGACTAATAGCTCGTGCCAGCAGTACTCCGACAGACATGACCGAGTGCACTACGATGTCAGAGACGTTGATTTTTTTTGTGTTAATGTTGACACGTATGTGTTGTTTTAATGTTTGACGAGCTCATATGAGTGAAATAACTTATCTGATGATGGGGTGAAGATCTCAAAATTAGTCAAGAACATCTCTCTTGAAGTCACAAGACGGACCTACAAGGTAATTAATATATTATATGTAAATTAAATGCGGGGACATCTTCTATAATGTCAGTTCTATACAGCGTTGATCGGTTCAGAGGAGGTAAACGCTCAAACTGAACTCATATCACACGTAGAAGCAGCAAATGCTCTTGCAGGTTTACACAATCCATTTTTTCCTTCCGTTACGTTATAATTTCGTTTTCTTCTAAAAACGGAAGGGAAGTTATAGGTTGTTCAAACTGTCCGTTTTGTCATCCCGCAGTCTGTCCGTTAGTACCGCATCATTTTGAAAAAAGATCGAGAAAAAAATAAAATTCCTTCGAGATAACGAAAACGGAGGAGAAAAACGGATGAAAGCATCTGGCAGGAGGTGTGGTGGCAACAAAACTACTAGTGTCTAGCTGTTGCATCTAATCCTTCCTTTTTTCTGAAGGACCCGGTATCCGTTTCAATGGAAGCTTGTTGGGGTAGCTTCCTTCCCACAAAACGGATGGAAAATGTGAAGGAAACAAAACCAGCTTTTATTCCAATTTGGTTTCATGCGTTTTCATCAAGCTTAGGCTCTATGTATGTCTCTCAAGTTATTTTTTGGTTTTTATGTTAAAAGTATCGGTATTTTTTCTGAACTCTGTTTGGAATAGTGGGACTCTACTGTACTCTGTATGCTGAAGTTAAAACTAAACGTTAGATGATTGTTAATTTTTCAGGAAATTTTGAAGAGTGAGGCGCAATTGCGACCTTTCTTGGTACACCTCGAAGAAATGGCAGAACATGATACAACTGGAACATATGCTCCAATCCTTAAAGGTAAAATGAAACCTAAACATTATTGTTAATTTACAAAATGTTGAGAATGTTTTAAATTTTTTATTTGAGAATGCCCAATCTTGTTTGCCTTATCTTGATTGACAGTGTCTTATGAATAATGTTTTACTTTTCAACTAATTAGAGAAAATACTTAGTAGTTTTACTGCATAATAATATAAATTAATTATGTTTCTTTTTCACAGATTTAATTTGTTTCGGTATACTTGACTTAATGAAGAAATACAGTTTTTAACAAAACATCTAGACCCAAAAACAAAAAAATTTAACAAATTTTATAAAATTAACAAGATGATTATAGTCCAATGAAATTGAAAATCCTTTAACAGTAATTTTTTGAAAAGGTAGATATTGTGGTGTAGATTAAGAGTCCGACTTTGCACTTACACCACAAGTGGGGCAACACCCTTAAAAATTGAAAAATTGGCCGATTTTTATGTTTTTAGTAGTTTATTACGGTTATTTTAAGTTCTATAATATCAAATTGATATATTTCGTCAAATTTTTATTAAGGACTTGAGCCCTTGAGTCCTAATTTTACCGATTTGTACCCAAAATATTGGCTATTTTTGCCGGTTTTTTATTTAAAAAAAATTCTATTACAGATGGCTTTTATGTTAAAAACATTATTTTTTACCTACAAATGGTTATACCATCTTTTTTAACCCTTGACATGCGACTATCATCTTTAAATGCGGCATGACCAAATATCTAAGCGTGTTTATCGTCTTTAAACGCAAATTCACAAACACATGCTTAGATGATTCCATAGTTCACGAAACTTCCAATAGAGTCCAGAGTGGTGTTCTAAAATAAAAAATATAAGCAATGTCTTATCGGTCTGTGTTCTGTCACCAGAGCAAACATAGACAAGTGCGCTGTCTATCGCAAGTGTTCTCAGCGCAGCTTACGCCTAGACAACATTAAGTACTGTTTTTATGTAATTCGTTTTTGAGTAATTGTAAATTCTGCAATTTGAATTTTTTTAAAATTTGTAAATAATACTTAAAAAAGTTTAAAATTAGTTAAGTATTTTTTTGTGTACTACTTAACCCTAAGAATCTAAATTCAAAAAGAACATTGAGAAAATATATATATGTATACTAGCTGACTCGTGCGAATATTTTGCAAGTTTGGAGTACTTACCTGTTGAATAGGTTGATTTAGTTACATACATACATCGGTTTATCAATAACAGTTTGTAACACTTGCATATGGAATGTAAACAATCAAACTAACAGCTGTCGTTTTAGTTAAACAGATTTTTAATAGATGGCCCCTTCCATTAGCAGACTTGGGATTAACAATTAAAAAAATTAACGATTAAAATTAATCGTTAAAAATATGGGTAACTTTTAACTTAATCGTTAGTTTTAAAACTGATTAACTTTTAACTCTTAATCGTTAAAATATTGGTTAACGATTAAAACTAACATCAGTTAATTAATTTGGCGGATGCTCGGAAAGATTTGTCACAATGGAAATGCCGGCCGGATGGGTGGGCCTGACGCGACAACATTCAATATTCCTTAGTTTGGGTTATTTATTGCTTATTGGCTGACCGGAAGGTTTGGGGTGTCTAAAGAAAGATATAACTATAAGAGTGTGGGGTGTATAAGATACCTGGGCTATTAGCTAACGGTAACGTAAACAAACAAAACAACGCCGTTAACACACCTATCAGTGTCATTCAATTAGCCCTCGGGTATATGCATGCCATTATTACAGTTGGATAGTTTTGTAAATTTTGTATAAGTTGTTTAATTGTTTTGCCTTGTTATGGTGATTGACAGTTTAGGTTTTATTTAGTGGGTTAGTGATTGTTAATAGTGAGTTAGGTCTAGTGTAGCAGTATTTTAATTTTTACTTTTTAATTTTAATTTTATTATGTCTTTATTGTGGCCAGTCATTTCAAACTTTTATTAACAAATAACAAGGGAGGGAAATATTTTAACATTTAAATGCTTATTGTGTTTACCAAAATTTAAAACAATCAAGGCTTCAGCAATTTTTGCCTCCAATTTAAGGACCCACTTAAAGGTAAGTTGTGTTTTAGCCGTTTTAGGTTGTTGCATATCCAATTTTTGTCGTCTATTATTGAGATTTGTGTTTTATTATAGGGCGGGCATACGTTCAAGGGCGTTGACATATATTATAGGGCGTTTGCAAGCATATTTTCAAAAATTCGCCAAATTAGTAATTATATACCAATTCGAAAGTGGTCCATAGCTTTTTTGTAGAGAAAGGTTCAAAGAATTTATATATGTCAGTAAAAAAGTGATAGATGTAAATTTTACAAAGTTATTAGCTCAAGAAACAAAAAATGTTCAGTAATGAAAGGAAAAGGTTCAACTTTAAACCCACATAAAAAGTAGTCAAAATTTTTGTATTTTTTTTTTTTTTTTCAAAACGTACAAAAGTTTTGTAATTTAGTTCTAAAAAGAATTGTATCAATATATTTATCAATTTCAAATTTCTTGTAGAGTGTAGATAAATCAAAGAATTGAATTGAATAATTGTAAAATGTTGTTTTCTAAAAGAATTCATTTAGTGGTCCTCGAATCACAAAATGATAACAAACGAATAAAAAACTCGAATAGGTTCCGAAAAATTGTTTCGAATCACAAAACCACAAATAGCGAAAACCAAATCTTATGGGACATATAGAACATTTTAAAACATTATGTATTAGTACCTATAAATCCTATAATTCATTTATACATAAGATACAGGCAGCCCTTGTTATCGCGGTCCCGCTTTATGTGATTTCACTTTTACGCAGTAAAAAAAAGTAATTAAACGGTTTAGTATTTAAGCTGAGTTGTTTGGAGTGTAGGCTACAGTTGATAATTTCATAAATTATGGGAACGTTGTTTGTCATCTCACTCTCCCCTCAAGGTCAGGGCGTCAGGGAGATGTCCTCAAGGCTCTCATAATTCATAACGGTACCGGTACCTCTACCCACCCCTACTTGCTCTATCATTGTTTGAGTTTGTCTATTTTGAGAACTTAGTCAAGTCAAAGCATCAAGCAATCTTTCGCTGTCAGTACCAGTAGCGAAAATATTTTAATCTAAAACGTAGTAAAAACTTAATTTCTTTCAAAATATTTTACTGTAATTTCAATTAATTCTCCCTACAACTGTCCATGTTAATGTTTTTCAACGCCAAGCCATTTCGGTGCGTATGCAAGAATGTTTTCAAAAATTCGAAAAATATAGTAATTATAAACCAATCTAAAAGTGTTCCATAGCTTTTTGTAGAGAAAGGTTCAAAGAAGTCATATATGGCAGTAAAAAAATTATTGATGCAAAATTTACAAAGTTATTAGCTCAAGAAACAAAAATTTTTAGTAACGAAAGGAAAAAGTTCAACTTTAGGCCTACATAAAGAGTAGTAAACATTTTTTGTATTTTTTTTCATAAATGTAAAAAGGTTTTGTAATTTATTTTTAAATAGAACTGTATACAAATATATATCAATTTCTTATTTTGAAAACATCAGTTTTTATGTTCCTACCACAAGACTGCTAACAAAACTAGGCGAATAGTAATTTAAATTTAGGAATGTATTCTTTGCCCAAAAATGAAATACTGTTATAAGAAAGTGTAGAGAATAAATCAAAGGATTGAACCGTATACTTGTAAATTATTATTTCACTAAAGTATTTGAATTAGCTTTACTAATAAAATGAAACGTCGCACGTGCGTATTGATAAACCTTATGACGTGCCGTATTTTAACTTTTAACTTTAATCAGTTAATTTTTTTAACTTTAACTTTAATCAGTAAATTTTTTTAACTTTAACTTTAATCAGTAAATTTTTTTCAGACATTAACTTTAACTTTAATCAGTTAAATATTTTGGTTAACTTTCCCAAGTCTGTCCATTAGGAACCATTTGAAGTATAATATAAAAGTTTTTTACATCAATTTTTGTAACGAAAACATGAATTTTAAGCTGTTTGTCTATTTTTCGTCAATAGCGCGGAACATAAGCTTTAAAATGATGCTTGAATAATTCATTTTGGTAAAAAATTAAGGGAGATATCGCTTAACGACAAAAAAAACACCTTCGAGATATAATATATGAGGATTTTTTTAACTCTAAATAAGCCTTGTCCCATATTTTAACTTGGCTCTTTAAGGGTTAGATTTAGCTAGTTATTTAGTTACTTTAGTAGTTCAATTCATAAAGTTAGCCATTTATTGGCAATTTAATTTGCATTGCATGATTGTGGTACCAAGTCACTATCAATTATTGATAATATTACTACCATAAGGTTCGTTTTATGACTTCTTGTTCTGATTTTCTGAATACATGTTTCGGAGCTGTAACTCCATCATCTGGTCCTATTCACTCCGAAGAGATCGTCGTCCATTAAAATAAAAAAGTTACACATGGCACTGACATTAATACATAAATTAAAATAGATGCATCTTAACATGATTGGTATGGTACTGATGAATAAATATATAAAGCGTTCAAGCGAACACCGGACGACATATTAAATGATCAACTGTAGTTCCACTTGTACCATTTGTACTTGCAGTTAATCACTTGCAAAAAATAAACAGAGTTAACCAACGATAGGCCTCCTTGTGTCAATCATGTTAAGATGTGCATCTATTTTAATTTATTTATTAATCTCAGTGCCATGTTTAACATTTTTACTTGAATGTACGACAATCTCTTCTGAGTGAATAGGACCAGATTATTATCAATTATCTGGAACTCGTTTTAGGTGCTGTGTGTTTGTGTATATAGTTTTGCCTGTTAAATTGATTAGGGTTGTTTTGGGTTAGTTGTTTGTAACAGTTCTAAAATGGTTAATTATTAGTCACGGGTTTACGAATTGGTAGGTGCTGTGTTTTATTTGCTGCGTTTACCGATTAGTTTGAAAGAGTATGTTATTTTTAAAATTGGAAATCGTTAGTCAGCACTTCATTAAGCGAGCTAGGGTTTTTGTCCAAATTAAAGAACCTAAAGGTTCCTGAAGTCCCCTTAACAGAACTCTTAGTGCTAATTTTTTAGCGTAAGTACATAGAATATCTTTAGCACCTGGTTCTTTGTCAATAAAGAAAGCTATTTGCAAATTTAACAATTTCTAGATTCTTTCATCGAAGTAGAAGCGTGATTCATTATTTTCCTGTCTTAATTCTGCCATTCCTAAGTTTAAAGATAAACGTTCTCTCCTATCTGAATAGCTAGTAAAAGAGGTATTTTTAACATCCTCCAAAGCATAGGTGTTGGGAACTTACTACAATATCCAAGGGTTTTCCCTTTAATTTGGCAACTATGGTTGAAAACTAAAATTTGTTTTGAAAATCCTCCGGGTTTTGGACTACAAAGAATGTATTCACCATTTTATCACAAATAGTGAAATAAATCTGTTGAGCATAGTAGGCTCACCGCTATACTCTGGAATCATGTCCAAGTACACTTTTTTAAATGTAGAGGTAGTCATTAAAATTCATTATTATCTGCTTAAGTTATTTCAAAATTAAAAATCAAGATATCAATTAATATACTACAAGAGAATATATTACAAAAAATTAGGTCATTAATTAGCCTATTATAACAAATAAGTTTCAAAATTATATGAATATTACTTTTGTATTGCTCAATTAAAAACCAAAAACTGCACTGCAGTCTGCAGATATGATTATGCACCATATTATTGAAAATTATGTAGAACTTGCACAGGCCACCAGAAAAAATTATAAGATGCATTTTCCATACTGTACACATGCACTTTGTGGCAGACATGCTCTGTAGCGTAAAATTTTTAAATGGTGCATCTGTGTGAAAGTTTTAAAATCTGTACGATTGCCTGTTTATTATTAACTAGGTGTACGCTGTAATCTTCGCGTAAGAGGATGAGCGAGCGCAATGTAAACAACCCCAACCCAACCCAAGGCCGTGTCAACGAAACCTCACCAAAGCCGTAGCCAGGAATTATATGTGGGGAGGAGTAGCCTTCCAGGGGGTTAGCTTAGGAAAGTGGGGTGTCCGAGGGTCCTCTTCCGTAAATTAAAAAAAAAAATGTTTACGTTTACTGCACGCGCAGAATCTTATCTGCCCATCCACCCGTGGTTATGTGAACGACAGACCGTCTGCAGTGCTGACTCATTTGATCGAGTTTTAACACGCTTTTAATAGTTTTTCATGATTTAGGCTTAACCAATGACCAGTATTTTAATTTTTTTCAAGATTTGGGGGATTCCAACCCCCTGACCCCCCACCCCACCCCACCCACCGCTAGCTACGGCCTTGGGCCCTACACCCTGACCCTAGCTCCACAGTACAACACAATGATTATGCATAAGTTTATATCAGATAAAACAAATAGAAAATGGTTGTTAAAAAAATTATGATTTAAGGGTCATGATTGATTTAAAAAACTCTTTTTGGAGCTATAAATCTTCTATAGAAATTTTTTTTAGGTGGCTAGCTTTTTTTTTCTTATTCTGCCCATCTCCATGGGTCTAAGGCCTGTGCCAAGAGCTAGTAGACAGAATAAGAGAGCGAACTGGTACAGTACATGTTTAAAAGTACTGACAAAAAATCAAGGGTCTGGCCGGGGCTCGAACCTGGGATGTTCTGCACGACACAGGTCCGGAAGCGACGAGGCCAACTGAACCATCAGCTCGCGCAAACAATAAGAATCAAGAAAAAACCGAGTGCTAAGAAAGTTTGTTTTGCTTGCTGGTCAAATTCGCCCATAAGACATGCATTACGGAACTCTTTGATTGGCCACCGTTCTGTTATTATTGGTCAATTAAAATATTAAAATATGAAGATCGTGTAGTTTTTTAACAGCTTTCGATTGGTTTCTCCAAATATTTAGCCATTTAAGAAATATCGTCTTTTGAATGTTTAAAATAGCTGCCATTTTGAAACGGCTTGACCAATTTTGGCCGTTAACGAACTCGACCGAGGATTTGCATCCAAAAACCTGTGTGCCAAATTTAATTAAAACCGATCCAGGGACCTTTCAATCGTTGGAGGGGTTACATACTGACAGACACACACACAAAGGAACATTTTTCTTTTGTATGCCTTAATTTACAGGATTTCGCTTGCTTGTCCAATCAGAATATGTGTTGGGTTTAGACATAGATCAGAAGTTGAACTGGAAAATACATGTCAGTAGTGTTTGTTCTAAGTTGAGGAGTGCTTGTTTTGCTTTTAAAATGGCTAGAAGTATGTTTGATTTGCAAACACTTAAGGCTATGTATTATGCTCATGCTTATTCACACATGAGGTACAATGTGGTATTGTGGGGGAACTGTTCAGCTGAATGGGTACTTCGCATAATGAGGCTTCAAAAGTTGATGGTGCGGACAATGCTTCACCGAGGAAGAATGTTTTCCTGCAAGAAGGCTTTTGCCGAGCTGCAGATATTGACTTTCCCATCCATATATATTTATGAAGTTTGTAAATACGTAAGAGAAAATGAGCAATCTGTTATTACTCATGATAGGATACATAATTACTCTACCCGAAATAAAAATAAGTTTGTCAAGATGTCCCATAGACTTGTGATGTTTGAATAAAGTCCTAAATATGCGGGTGCGGTTCTCTATAATAGCTTGCCCCAACATATCGGATCAATACATAAATTAAACAAATTTAAAACTGTATTTAAAGCATTTTTAATTGATAGGGCTTTTTATTCAATTGATGAATTTATGAGGGGGACTAAAGTTTGTGTTTGCCATTCTTAACCATTGTATAATTATATTTATTATTATTATCCTATTGAACATGTTGTTGTTATTGTGTTTTAATATTGAATGTTGTTGTTATGGTATTTAATATTTGTGTCATTGTTGTTCGATTTTGTATTAATGTGTAATGTGAATGACGTGTCTATGCAATATTGTATTGTGAAACGACTGAAATAAATTGAATAAGTGATAACCAAAGTTTCTGAAACAAAACTAATGTGATTTGTAGCATAACATTGTGGAAAGGGGGGCAGGTGCGAACCATCATGGTCATTATACCCATCCGTCACTCGTTCCACCCCACTACATGTCCCTTTCTACTTTTAGGTAGACCAGTTCCAAACAACCCACTGGGAAGCATAATTTAAAAAATAGTACTTTTTAGTTGAACTTTTGTTCGTTTCGGTCAAACACTACTTCTGTTAAAAAGTTTTTGGTTAAGAGAGGTTTTACTAAAGAAGTTTTGTGATTAAACAACTCATTTTATTGTAGGTGAATAAATGCTAGGGTATTAGGAAATAGGTTGGGGGATTGGTGCCTTCAAGCATCTTCGGTCAATTGCTGCATACTGGACGTACGACTTCGGTTGTACTTGGCCAATACCTTTCTACCATTAATTAAAATTAAGTTAATCGTTCCATAAATTAGGTGTAACTCCTGGAATTATAAATGGGGTCAGGTCCCGGACCGATATTGCGAGTGCGGGACTGATACGCAGAAAATGAGTCATATAGTCAATGATTGCCCTTTACGTGCTATACCAGGGGTACTAACTCGTGAACACGAGCTTGATGAAGTGGTGCTTTCATGGATTAGACAGCTGGATTTAGATCTTTGAAGACCGATATGATGTATCCTATACTGTATTTTTTATGTATCTTTTTATTCCCTATTTATTTATTTGTTCGGTATTACAGTTATTTTTTTGTTGGTGATAAGTTTATTTAATTATATTTGTGCAGTATGGTAACTGACATAGGAAAACCATATGCTAGATAAATACCGAGAACTAAAGCAGGTTGGGGGGAAGGGCTCTCGAGTCACCCGAGAAGTGCGAGCAAAACCTTGCTACTTGGGTTACCCTCCACAGGCCTACTATTTTTTATAATTGTATTCGTATGACTGTACCTTGAAAACTACTTCAAATAATTTTAAACAAAACACATCAAATGAACTGCAATACATAAAATACACTAACGTGTACACTAGTATTGTATGTAAATACTATATTTATTTATGATAATCACTTAATTTAATATGGAATACTGAAGATCAACAAAACTCTTAAATACCGGCCGAGACGAACTAAACACAAATTTCATTTTCTTTGGTATAAACAATGTTTAAACAGAAAAAAATCAAATAAAACAACAATGGATAATTGCGTTTGTTAAGAAATGCAGATTAAAATTATTCAACTTTGGCTTGAAATAGTGGTTAATTAAACCAATGACAACAGGTTTGTTTGATAAGAACGTGCAATCCCAATGATTTTTAATGCAGGCGACAAAACGGACGAATAATATCGTCACGTGACTCAAAATGCCCCATAGTTGACGAGAGCCCCCGGTTCGACACACTGCTGGTGCACCGTACGTAGTGTTTTCTCTATTATATAGTAGTGTCCCTATAGTGTAGACACTACTATATTTATTTAGGGTTACCATATGGAAAACTCCAAAAATAGGAGACTCTGTTCCAAGCACTTACCAAGGGGTCCTCAATAAGGAAATTGAGGAATTATGGAGTTTAGGAAAATTAGGAATGCTAAAATAGTGCATTCGGACAATTTAATCTACGTTGCAAAAATATAATTAATAAACAATGTTCTTTTTATTATTATTAGTACATTCGTACCAATGTAGTTTAAATTTTAAAAGTTCCTAATTACTAATTTTCTAGATTGGTTATTTTTAAAAAAGGAAGGGCATTATGTATGAAAATATACAATCTGCTTTCTTTGCAGTTCAAACACGAGTTTAAATTAAAGAAAAGCACACAGTTAAGTTCATTTAGCCATACAGAAATACTTTTTTCCCAAGAAATTATGAAAGAGTCCTAAGAAAATACAATTAAAAAGACTTTTAAAAGTTGACAGTTGCTTAAAATGTCTCTTTATGTAGCTTTGGCATCAGCAGCCGGAAGGTCAAGGTATACACCAGTTCGACTTGACAACACTGCCAGCAGCTAAATGTACCATACTAAACCTATACCAAACTGATATGGCAGCCAATAGGGACCTATATCCACGCTGCGCCAAATAGCCGCAATCTTGCTGCTGCCAAATAGCACCAATATTCAAACATGATCCTAAAGGAGTCATAAATTAATAAAAATATAATATAGTGATCCGTAAAAGGTTACAATCAATTTATCAAGTTAAAATATGGATACACTCTTCTCTAAATGGTAGCAGCCAAATGGGTTACTTTTTGACCAAACTTATCCGCCAAATTGATAAATGTGTGTATGTATCTATATATATAAAATCCAAATACCACTCACTTACTCACTTAACACGAAATCTCAAAAACCACCAAACGGATTAGAATGAAATTTGGTATGTAGCTTTCAAAGGCTAAGAAAGGTTTTAAAAAAATTTGAAATTTTATGGGGGGTTTGGGGAGGTCAAAGTTACTAAAAATCCCCATAAGAAATACATAGTATAATATATTTATTAATATATTTTTTTGGTTAATATACATTTAACTTTAATTTGTCTATCCGTGCAAAGTCGAATCGGGCCAGCTAGTATATATATATATATATATAGATATATATATAAATATATTGGTTCTTTAAAATGGGGGCACCAAATCCAAACTTCGCATGTGCAAGAAAAAAACCTTGAACCGGCTCTGGAGACTGTCCAAGTCTATTGTTTTCAGTATAACTTACAATTAATTCTTACAACGATATGTTGCATTTTTGTTTTTCCACTGCTTCCAACCCCAGTAGAAATATTTTGTATGTCACAATTACTTCATGCATTCAAAATAAGTTTAGCGCTTCATTTACTTATGTTAATCATTACCATATAAATGAAAAATATATTGTAGTACAACATACAGTATTAATAACATTGATATAAATACTAAACAGCAAAGTCCGTATATACTGAAACTGATCCTTTCAGAAATTACTAAGATATTCCTTATTAATTAATTTAGAGTGACATACTGAGGAATACATTGCAGCAAACATTTGTTTTACTTTCTGTTTTAGATGTACTTGATTATTTAACTGAAAGTTTAAGTCCTGAAGCCTTGTGGAGAGTTCTTCCAGGTGGAACTGAAAAGAAATCAAGGTATAAGTCTCACCTAGCTACTTGTCAGCAGTTGGCACATGCTAACCATATCCGTTCTGTTATCATAGCTACAGCAAGACAACTCATTACCACGTTAAATTTATAACTAGTTGTTAAATAGAGAAATTAATATTATATCACGTTGATATTGTTTATATATTTTATGTGTTGTTAGAAGGTTTATATCATGTATATTTATTTAATTGCACTTTATTGTAAGAGATTTCCAGAAAACAATCTTTGTTTCTCACTATTGGCACACTATTATATCTAGTATCCCTGATGCTTGGTCATAATGCAAACATTTAAGTTGTAAGATAATCATATTACAAGGGGTGTGCACAATCAAGAGCTGTAACCATAAAACACTTATTATATAATATATACTGTATCTATTTGACGATAATAGATTAATTTTGTCGAGTGCCTTTTCCTCATTTTAGCTATTATCTTCATGAGTCAAAATTTATTTTTAAATCTTCTAAAAAATGAGTAATTTTGCAATATGAGTTTATATTTCCATTCTGTATGAAGATTATTGTTTGTCACTGTAAGTGTCATGTAATGGTTCCATAATACTGCGACAAATTGAAATGAAGATAACCGTAAGTCTTTGAAACGGCTAATATTTTAAAGGTAGGAAAAATATTATAATATTCCTACAGACTCTTAAGTAATAGAAATAATGTAGTTTATAATAACCTATGCAAGATAATGCAAAAATATAAATAGGCCTGTAGCGTACCTGTTTTGTATATCGATTACCTACTCTTAAATTCCAAACATACTCTTTAATTAAATACAATACCTTGTAAACCTAATAATCCAAAGTAATTTCAATTATTTATACAAAATATTAATTAAATTTGTTTAATTATTTAAAACCATAATTGAAATTTCTCCCTCTTTTTCTCATCTTGAGAATATTAGAGAATGAACTGAGTCTCTAATCTTGAGTATTTTTCTAGATCTTAATAATTTGTAATAGAAAACTTGTTGATTTCATCTTAAATAACAAATTCCTCTTGTACACCCCTGAGCACTTAACCAATGTAGAACTGTTATTTGTAGTTAAAGCACCAACTTTATTATCTGTCCTTCTGTCTTTACCTGTGTGAATACATTTTAATGTCAAATTATGTTCCTGCAATGTTTTTTTTTTCACAGTGAGATAATTTGTTAATAAATGTTGTTTACATTTCACAATTAAAAACTAAATTTGTATTTGTTTCTACCTTATTGCATTAATAGAAAATAAAAAACTTTTTTATTCTGTTTTAATCTATCTAGTACCGGAAAACTGATCTACAATCAGGTAAGGTTCTGATCGGATGTCAAGCGTTATATTTAAATTAATGTTGTTCCATGAATAAATTTAAGTAATTTTAAAATATTAAAGTAAAAACTGAATACAGACGCAAAACTGCTTTTAAAACGTAACCTTTATCAAGTTGTGGAATGTTATAGGCCTAACCTCAAACATAACATATTAAATCACAAGCATAACAAACTTTCAATACTTTCAATAATGTTTAAATACTTAAATTGAGCATTTGTGTAACTTTTTAGCACTTGCATATGTAGCAATGGCAAGTTTTAGGGGTGGAAATAACGGCCCAACTGTCAGGGTTCAAAATAACGGATTACTAAGGTTCAGGGATTATAAAATCAGAGGCTAAACCAAAGTCATTTACTTTATAATCCTTATATTTTATCTTTGAGTAGTTTAGTGTAGAATGATACTATTCCTTTTACAATAATTCTCATGTGTATATAACAAGGTCTTAAAATAATACTAACAAACTTGATAATGTTACCCCAAGACGAAACACCCAGAATAGCTATGCTCTTTTAATACTATTTCTGACTCGAAAGAGCTTCTACTTTAATTGCACCAAAAAAGAACCAAAGATACTTTATTGATGAATATTGGACATTCTGTTTGCCTACCTTCTCTTCCAATGCTCCCTCAGTGCGTTCCAACTGGAGTTCCCTTGGCACTGTCTCTCAGAATGTCAAATCAAAGATCGATTCCCGATCAACAGAGCCTCCGCCGTCTCGCAAAATACTGACCCTGAGCTAACAGAGCTTCGACTTTCTCCAAAAACACTGGCCTCATATCTAGATCAATGGTACTTTTATAGTCTACTAGTTTGTCCAAGGAAGTCTTTTTAAGGGGGCACTACCCTGACTGCCATATTGAATCTGATTCCCATAAGAGCAATGCTACAGAATAAGTAACATTTTTCCGTTAAATCGTGGAATAAATTTAAAATTTTGGTTTCATTTTGAAGTACTGTCATATGCGGATGTTGATTGCTCAATACATTTTCAAAAACCGTTTTATTGTTTTCATAAACGTATGATATAAATAGTAAACTTTATTAATTTTTTACTCAGTTGCAAAAAGAGATATTGCAAAAAACCTTAGCAATCAACACCCACAATCTACTTTACTTTAAGAAAAAAAAATACAGCTTTCGTTTTTTTACAAAAATAACACAAAAATATGCTTAATAGTGAAGGTATGTTTTGGTTATTTAACATTGAAATTGTTACCCAACTTCGCCGTTTTAAATGTAGGGAGCCGAGCCTTAAGTGTACTTTGCTCTTGTCAGCTATTTCGCAACATTTGGCAGTTTTAACCCAATGTTACCCTACTTTGGCAATATTAGCCTACTTTCTGTGTCTTTGTCTTGGGATAGTAAATCCTATTCTTTATTATAATATTTGTATCTTCTATATTTAGTTCTTAATCCTACCCTATTAATCTTAACACAAACATTATGGCATCAGCTAATTTACCGCTGATAAGCTGATAAACAATAAGTGTGAGTCACATACCTGACTCTACGCTCTCGCAGAAACTTTCGGTGTTTTTTTACACTTTTTATTCTAAAGAACTTTTTAATCATGCTTCTTTTTATAAACAGCTGTTATGTATTCAACATTTAAGGGCTGTTTATTACTTAAAAATGTTTAGTGGCATTATTGAATATGAGGATGTGCAACCATTGCTGCATTAATAAAACAAAATTATTCTGTTTGTATATTATGTATTTTATAGTTGCATGTTATCTTTATCGGCTTGGCTCACCAGCAAATGTGAGCTGTCATGTGATTCGTCATCTAAAGGTTATGAATTTAACCCAAGCTGTTCCGCACTTTTTTAAACTTTATGTAATTATTGTATATCAAATCATGAGGAAATGTTTAGAGCCGTTGACTAGAGAATATTTACAAATACCGGTATACAATTTTTGGAAAACTCACAGAAAAATTTACTGTTTGGAAATTTTTGTTAATTCCAACATAACTCTGTAACCTTATAAGTTACATATAAATAAAATATATACTCATTATTTACTACTTTACTAATATTCAAAATCATTTGTTTACTAAAAATAAAATAAAATCGCTTTATAACCTCAAATTCACCTAATGTAAACAAACCAGTATTCCAAAATGACTAATCTATGCCAGATATCTTCTCATACAACATGTGTATTATTTCTCTTCTATAATGTCAGGATCACAGATAAATATTCAGCACACACCGTGACTGGCCACTTGCACACAATGTTGTCAACCCGCGAAAACGCAGTTTGCCGCTCAAATCTCGCGCAAAACCATCTGCGTCCTGAATTATCTTATATCTATTTTGCAACACTTTTCAATCTAAATTTATAAAATTTTGTGGGTTTGGTCACTGTGGAAGTACTTATGTGGAATTATTAATTAATTGTGGTTGTCAATGAAAAATTTAGACAAAATGATGGTCAATTAAGATTTCTTTAATATCACAAGTTTTTTTGTTTTCAAAATATATTAATTTACATATATTTAAAATAATAATATTTGAAAAAATGAATTTTAAATCAAACCAAATGCAGAAAATAAAATATTAATAAAGGCTAATACTTGCGCAAGCTTGTTTTGTTTTCAAAATATTCCTTTCACAACATGGCACTTTTTTCTACATATCATAGATCACTCAATGATTTTTCTAAAAACCTTACAATTTCTTATGAAGACTTTCTTATTATTTCACCAACTATGAAGAAACATTAAACTATAGTCACAGAGGAATTCTCCTGAGGCCTAGCCTGAGACAACTAAACATTTGATTTGCTTTTCGCAAATAAATTTCTTTTAGTTAACACAACTATGCTGATATTTTGTCATTTACTAAATGACATAACTGAACAAATGTTTATTTTTTCCTTAAAACTGTTTAAAACAACATTACTTTTTTGAAACACAACGAGGTACGTCCACCTAGCTCTGTGTCTGGCAATCCATCTTCTACAACGGAGTCCAGGAAGCGACAGTAGCTGATCACAGTAGTTTTGTTACTTGTGCATTATGTGGTGCATGGTCGATGGCATAGCGTCTGTAAAACATGCCTTTGCCCTTTTCCATGCTAAAAATAACTTCAATCTAATTTTATTTTTATATTTAAGTCTGTCTGCACTTAAAATAGAAAGTATTTACAATTATTTCATCTGCATTTGTTTAAAATAATATTCACATTTATTTGTCTGCTTACATTTGCTATTAAATTTTAAAAAGAAATCCTTTTAAATATTATAGGCTTATTTTTTCATATTTTATTTAATCAAATATTTTATTCCTTTAATTTGAATTTCCTTTAGGCTAAAATCTTAATGTCCCTCCACAGAATTTTGCATATATTACAACTCCTTGGGTACAAAAGCTCTTGTATACCAAATCTCGAGGAAATCCTTAAAACTGTTTTCGAGAAAATATTTACAAATATACAATTTTTAGTCATTACTTACTTCTTACTTCTTAGTACGGGCTTCCAGCATCAATCGTAGCCGATGGCCCGGTGTCCAATGTACGCAGCACAAGCAAGCTGCCAATGTTTTCTGTTTTTAAGGATGTCCTCAAAATCGTTGACCTCTGCTCTTAGTAGATCACATGAAAGAATTGGATAGCTGCAACGCAGAAGAATGTGCTCCAGATCCTCTTCACCGTCTTTGCATAATGCACAGTGCGACGAATCGGTAAGGTTGAAGCGAAATAGGTATTTCTGCGTCACTATGTGACCGATTCTAGCTCTTGCTGCGAAAGATGCTAGTTGTCTCTGCACCCCTCTATACAAGTTCCCATCAGTTGGTAAGGGTTGAATTTTGTGCAGGTGTCTCCCAAGGGTTGACTGATTCCATTTGTCCGACCAGGCTTTATAGAAATATTTATTGCTTTGGTTCCTACAGTGAAGCAATGAAACCTTCTTTTCATCTGTAGGCTGCATTTTAGAGGCTGCTTTCGCTATTTGGTCCGCAACCTCATTTCCGTATACGTCACAATGCGATGGTACCCACTGCAAAGTAATTTCACATCTATGGCTCTGTAGTGCACGAAGTAGGCGTCTAATTTCCAAGATACGAAAAGCATATGCCGTAGGTTCGGGGTTCAAGATAGCCTGCAGAGCACTTCTGGAGTCCGTTAAGACACACACCTGCGATATTTTCAACGATAAACAACTTGTAAGCGCTGCATTTATAGCTAGTAATTCTGCGTCCATACTGGATAATGAGTTTGCTGGCACGTAGTACCTATCACCAGTTGTTTCATTGAAGTAACCGGCACCCGCAACTTTCCCTTCAATGTCCACCGAGCCATCGGTGAATATCTTGATATGGCGATCATAAAGCTCATTTATCATGGACAATGCTTCACTTTTCAAGACTGCCGGGTGGTCGTTTTTCGTTAGCCGGTTTGGTAGTTCCATTACAATTTCCACTCCATCCCATATGCCTGGTCTGTCGTCGTATGTCACTGGGATGGTTTCAGGAACGCCACACGTTAACATGGAGGCCATGGACCTAATTTGACACGTGAATGAGTTTCTGATGTTACTGCTTGCATTTATCACGCGGCGTAAAGGATGATTGGGCGTTGATGACTGTATTCTTAAGTATTTGGTCCACATTTGCCTTCTGATATATATTTCAATAGGTTCAACACCCAGTTCCACTTCCATAGCGGGAGTGGGAGTGGTGCTCGGGCATCCAAGGCATGTACGGAGAGCCGCTGCTTGAATGCGGCCTATTTTGTCAATGTGTGTTTTGGCTGCAGCTCCCCAAACTTCACAGCAATAGGTAGCTTTGGAGCGTACAAAGGCTAAGTAAAATGATCTTAGTGTTGATGTGTCTGCACCCCAGTTGCGACTGGCCACTACTTTGAGCGCATTCAGCCGCGACGTGCACTTCTCCAAAACATAGTCCACTTGCTTTGCCCAACGTAATTTTGAATCCAACACTACTCCCAACAATTTTGGGTTAGGGTTAAATTTCACGGGAATATCTTGTATTCGTAACTGCGGTATGTAGTTTGCCAGGTTATTTCTTCTCGTGAAAAAAGAGCACTCTGTCTTGTCCAGAGATATTGTAAGTGACCACTTTCCACACCATTCCATTATCCTGTGTAGAGCTAGTTGAACCAAATTTATCGCTTTGAGATGGTCTTCATCCGATGCCCAGATCGTGCAGTCATCCGCGAATGTACAGCTGGACACTCCAGGAGGGAGCTGGGCCGAGAAATCGTGGAGTGCGATATTAAAGAGGGTTGGGCAGATAATTCCACCTTGGGGAATGCCATTTGCAACAATGTGATTCAATGAAATGGTTCCATTGACGTCCACTTGAATGCACCTGTTTTTTAGGTAAGATATGATATATTTCAACATTTTGCCCCTTATACCAAGCTTCATACACTGGAGGATAACCGTAGCATGCGGAATCTTGTCAAAAGCTGCCTCATAGTCGATCATCACCGCAATTGTAGCCTTCTTCCGTTCGAAACCCTCATAAATTTGGTCTGTGAAATACAACAATGCATCCGCTGTGCTCCTCTGATGCCGGAAACCAAATTGGAGATTGCTCAGTTTATCATCGTTTTCTAGTCTCCATGTCAATCTTGCGTTCACTAGACGTTCCATAAGTTTCCCCAGGCAGGATGTCAGCGATATGGGTCTATAAGATTCAAGTTGTGATTCATCTTTTCCAGGTTTGCGGATAGGTATGATTCGAGCGGTTTTCCATTTTTGCGGAATTTCTCCTGTTTTCCAGACATCATTGAATAAATTTAATATATTGCTGAGCATCCCTTGCGAACAGTTCTTCAACATTTCGTTATGGATATCATCCGCTCCAGGAGATGAACAGTTGATTTTTGCCAAGGCATTTGTCAGCTCTTTCATTGTAAATGGTGCATTATCCATGTCTTCATGCAGACATAGCAGTTCCATGCGGCAGGTGAAGAATTGCTCTTCTTCTGTTAGATGCATAGGCCAAGGCACTCGCTTTCCCGATCGATTTGAATAATGCTTGCTGAAGGCATTTGCTTTCTCTTGGTCCGCTATCAGGAGCACTCCGTTCGCCAGTTTCAATGAATGAATTTTCCTTGATGATTCACCGTTCGTAGCTTTAAATTTTTTCCATACCGTGCTTGATGGGGTATTTATATTCATAGAGCCGACAAACTCTCTCCATGACTTTCTTTTGGCTTCAGTGATAGCTTTGCGTAGGGTTGCGTTGCACCTATTATATTCCATTCTGTTGTTTGGGTGTCTGTTTTTCACCCATCTTTTCCGAGCTTTAATACGGTCTTTCCTAAGGCTTTCGATGTCATCATTCCACCAGTTGTTCATGTAACTTTGTTTCTTATTACCAGTTTGTTTAGGTATGCTTTTGCTTGCAGCGTTTAAAATGCCGTCTTCAATTGATGTTAAATTATGTTCAATTTCTAAGGCGTTTAGGCGAGTTTCTTCAGTAAAGGTAATCCAGTCTGCCTTTTTAATCTTATATCTGCTGTGAACAACCGCGTTATTTACCATCTGTTCGTTCCTGACTATAATCTCAGTATACACAGGTAGATGATCGCTGCCCAAATCTTCGCCTACTTTCCAGAAACTCACCTTCCTCCACACATCTGGGCTGGTAATCACTAGGTCTAATGTGCTCAAAGTTCCTGTTGACGCAGACTGATACGTAGGGTGAAGCTTATCGTTCAGCAACACCTTGTTGCCCGTTGTCAACCAATCATACAAAACATTCCCGTTGCCATTGGAAGGGCCGTCGTTCCAAGAGTGGTGTTTACAGTTAAAATCTCCTACAATGATAGCATTGTTGTCCATAGATGAAAGTATTTGAAAGTCGTCGCCACGGATACCTTGTCCAGGCACATAAACGTTGCAGAGATTGAAAACATCATCCTTGTTCATTCTGATTTTAAACTTGGCGACTTCTATTTTTTGATTTAGCAAGATATCATAGCTTTCCACAGTTAGTGAGTCATGAATTAGAGTTACCAGCTCATTCAGTAAAACAAATACCTTGTGAAAATTCTGATGGTTTTTGTAAGAAAAAGTGCGGCCAGGTTATTGATGCAGCCAGAAGAGAGATTATAAACAAACAATTTTGGGGCATGCAATGGGTTGAGCGTAGACAATTCATTTTGAACTTGTGTGATAAACTAGATGTTGAACGAAGAAGAGGTAAGGACAAAGATATAGAAAGGTGATCAATTTCAATCAAATACAACTTGAAGAAAGATGCGTAAAATATG
>JAGFPH010000768.1:399597-415754 GCA_018207615.1 Philaenus spumarius | reverse complement strand
TAACTAACTTCTTGGGAATATTGGTGTCTACCAATATATCCGTTACAGTACATTCATTACATCTATTTCATGGGGTGTATCAAAAATAAATTTAGGCAAATTAACTGTTTTCAAATTTTTATTTCATGTTTAACAGTTATTTTACACAGGTGTTCTAATCTATAATAAAATTAAATATACACATACTGTACAGAAACTAGGCAATCATTTTAAGGCTAAGAATTAATTATATGCTTTAAAATTTATCCCTTTAATTTACTTAAGTACAATTTCATTGCATACTAGAGCTGAAGACAAAGATTTGTACAATTATTGTAGTTTACTTTTTTGTTCAAAATCAATTAACAATCTAATTTTGTTCTTCACCGAAGGGTTAGCTTTTAATCAATTTTGGAATAGGAATGAATCCAGGAAATTCTTTTTGTGAATTCTTAAGAAGAATCGTTATAAGATAGGAAGAGGTAAATATCTGATAGGAAAAGTCTGAAAGACTATTTCAAGGCTGTAGAAAATATCAAATGAGAAATATTGTTGCTTTAATTGTGTGATTTTTCTATTTTAAGTAGTTTTGTTGTTTTATATATTTTGCGATTTCGAAAAAATACTCTTTGAATTGGTTTGATCTGTCACACAAACAATAGATACAACAGTAAAAACTTGATGTTTATGGCGTCTGTGTGTATGTACCTGTATGTGCTTGAATATTATGAAAAGTTAATAATTTATTTGATTGAATTGCTATGCATTTTACACAAAGAGAACAAAATTACACCAACATAAAATTTTATTTTCCATGTAAAAGTGGTCTTTCCTCTAAAAAATCTAGTTTAATTGTCACTTATCTTTACTTGCTAATCATAATAATATTGGGGTTTAATAATATTGTATTTCTTGTTATCCAAGTACTGTAGAACCCCTCTTAACCTGCTTTGGATCAACCGGTCCTCGGATTTATTTTTATTTATTCAACATTGGTTTCTTAACAAATATTATTTGTATAAAACAGGTCATGTACACACAAAAATACATCACAAAAATACACATAAAATACAATTAATCAACAAGTAGCTTAAAATAGTAGAGAAAATATACAATAATTAACCCTTTGAGTGCCACAGCGTCTACATAGTAGACGATCCGTATTTTATAATAATTTAATTTAATTTATTTACTTTGCTTTAACCAAAAACAGTATATAAAAGTTTTTACATCATGATGAAGAAACAATTTAAAAAAATACTGAGTAAACAGTTACAACAATAAATTTAGCATAGTAATCACAATTGTAACAATACTTATATCCATACAAACAGATAAATACAAAAAATTTTACTAACAATGTGGTGTTTCAAAAACTGATTGGAAAAGGCACACAGCCTATATTGTGATTGATTCCCCTCATGCTTCAGCGGCAACCGTATTTCTTCTTATAATCAATAGTCAAAGCGACATCCTTTTCCTGTTGCTTTGTCGGAACCTTTACTGAATTTCGCGGGAGCAAAATATGTAATATTGAGTAATAAATTGAGCAGCAAAAAGACTAAACGGCATTAGACGTGATGAATGTACGAAAATGGAGAGACTTGGTTTAAAAAATCTTCGAAAGTTAAAAAACAGAAAAAAATACGGTAACTGATGTTTTTAAACAATGATACAGTATATGTAAATTCAGTTTTCAAAGTTTAATTTGTTGGTGTTTGTTTATGAATGTATGTACATACAATAAAATTAGTTGCAATAACGTCTTATTTGCTTGTTTATTTATGAAGTTTGTAGGTTATTTTTGAACAAAAATTATTTTTACGGGAACCTCGGATCAATCTGCCAAACAGGTAACCGGCCAGGGTCTCGGTCCCGACCAGACCGGTTAAGAGGGGTTCTACTGCATTAGATTTAGAGCTAGACAAAAATTATAAAGAACAAAGTATTAATCAAGGAAGATGTATATTGTTTTAAACATGTTTGTAATGTACTTATTTTTGTTTCATAGTAAGCATGTTTGGCCTAATTTGAATATAATGAAGAGATTCCAAACATTTCACAATTTTAACACGAATAACTTGTTATATGATTAAAACACATGGATGTGACATATTTATGGAGTTACTGTTTAAATTTTAACACCACCTTGCATATGTCCTTGGCAATATGTTACTTGGAATTAATAAGGTTTGTATTACTTTACCGTTATTTTAAATAACTGTTCGAGCTCAAATTAAAATTTGTGCAATAATTTTATTGGTTTTTAGAGTTTTAGAGATTTTCAGAGTAAAAATGTTAACCCTCCAAGTGCTAACGTCGCATATGCGATGTATAAAAGTCGCGTTACAGTGCTAACGTAGCATATGCGACATTTGTGCAACACATTCGTGTACAACGCCGCTATTTTTAATACAATCTGATATTTCTATGTATGGTTGTGTTTGGAAAGAGTCACTTTATTACAGTTCAGAGTTTCATAGCGATATCGACCCAAACAAACCTTCAGCAGGATTGTCAAATCAACTATCTAGGGCATGTAATTGTGATTGAAATGATGTATAATAAGTCTTACTTTACTGATAGTGAGTATTTTATAATGATTTTAGTTAATAAGCTTGCACAGAACCAAAAAAACCCTTAGCGCTAAAGAGCAATATAGTCAGCTCTTGGAGTACTAGTTACCGGTACTTAGGTACCGGTATAAATTTAATTTCAAGAATAAAATGAAATGGAGAAAATGCTGTTGAAATGGCTATAGGTTCTTAAAATTATTGGTAGATTATTCAGAATTATTGGGTACTTTTCCTAGTTTAGTATGCCAAATTTGAAATCACTGGTCATTTTAAGGCAGTTGTCATATATTTATATGATATCTATCGTTTTAATATCTTAAATAGAAGTTGTATTAATTTAAGCCAAAATTAATGTATGTAAATAATAAATTGAATATATAAATAATAACAAAGGTTTTAGTTGTACCTGCAATAAGGATTGCTTTGTTTTATCCTTTATAGAATCAAACTTTTTTCATTTTGGCTCTACTACATTTGTTTTCAGTATGAATCTTGACCTCTCTTAAGTATTGAGTTAGAGTTGAGTTGTAGCTTATCTTTTAATCAAATGTTAATAGTTACAAAATTGTGTATTATACGTACTGAATGAATAGCTAATATATCTCACTTCTGTTGCAATATGTAATTTAAAAAATGTTATTATGTTATTGTTATTTAGAATTTCAATACTAGGAAATATACTTTGGTAAAAATTTTATAGGTACCGGTGTACCGGTACTTGATAAAATATTTTATGAATATATCCATTATTATTTAGCCTTAGAACTGTAATATATTTTATAATAAATATTTTTAATAGTAAATTGTAGTCTTTTTCAACCCTTGAAGTGCTAAGCTAATATATGAGCTACCGCTCATTTGGAGTAAAACAAACAAAAATTGTATGTCTATAATCGTCTTTTTATTTTTATTCTTAGGGTTAAGTAATGTACACAAAAATTATGCAACTGATTATAGGTACCGGTACATTAAAAACATTTTTTTCCAAGTTTACAAAAATTAAAACTTGGTAGAAATTACTTTTCACTCAGTACTTCTGTGTTTCAATTTGGAGAAAATTTGTATTCTTATTATGAACTAAAAATTTACTATTTTGTATATTTCATAAAAAGAGGGGGGGGGGGGAAACAGTAACCTAAGAATAATGTTCTACAAAATTAGAATGTGCACAAAAATTTGTTGAAAAATCAGAAAATTGTCAATATATTAAAACCCCGGCTAACCGAACTAAAGGGGGGAAGACGTTTCTGATAACAATTTTTTCAATTAATCCATGAACATCTAACACTACAGTTTTGAAAGGTTTTGAAGGTCAAACGAATTCAAAAATCTCTTTGTAGGCTACACTTATGTTCTTTATTTAAGTTAACCCTATAACTGATAGTGATAACGTTTTTCCAAAGTCATCCATTTTGTGTGTGCAAGCATATTTTCAAAAATTCACCAAATATAGTAATTAGTATAATACAATCCAAAAGTGTTCCATAGCTTTTTTTGCAGAGAAAGGTTCAAAGAATTTATATATGCCAGTAAAAAAACTTTATATAAGCCAGTTTATATATTATGATTGATGTAAACTTTACAAAGTTATTAGCTCAAGAAACAAAAATGTTTAGTAACGAAAGGAAAAAAGTTCAAATTTAGGCCTACATAAAAAGTAGTAAACATTTTTTGTATTTTTTTTTTTGTAAATGTAAAATTTTTTCGTAATTTAGTTCTGAATAGAACTGTATAAAAATATTTATCAATTTCAAATTTCTTATTTTGAAAACACCAGTTTTTACGTTCCTACTACAAGACTGCTAACAAAACAGGCCTAGTTTGAATAGTAATTGAGGAATATATCCTTTGCCCAAAAATGAAATATTATTATAAAAAAGTGTAGAGAATAAATCAAACAATTAAACTGTATAATTGTAAATTATTATTTCATAAAAGTATTTGAGTTAGCTTTACTTGAAACATAAAATGAGATGAAACAAATGAAACCTCGTGCGGACAAAGGGAATTAAAAAAAATGACCGTTGAAAAGCTTGGATACAGCCGTAGTATGAATTCTGTATAAGTCTGTACTTTCAACTGCTGCTTGAATAACATTCTAACCAATCAAGAATAGTTTGCTTTACACCAAACGAAAGATTGAACTTTGGTTTATAAATAGATATAAAAAAGTATATTGAAATAATTGGAACTATAAGAGATATCTCGAACGCAAAATGTGCTGTTTTATTGGTTGAAATCTGTCCAATTGCAAAGGTTTACAGAGAATTCCATATCTTTTTAATCATGCAAATGACTTTTGATTGGATGGCAGTTTTAGAAAGTTAAAATCTTGACAAATCCAAAGGTAGCTCAAAATATCCCGATCGAGCGCCATTGAGCTTTAGAGAAGTGACAAAGTAGAGTATAATTGCATTGTATTTCACACCCGGCAAAATGTTTACAGAAAACTAAAATTTTAAAACAATGATTACATATGTATATATACGTTTTAGAAAAAATTTGAAATACAAAAATTAAAGTTTTAATCATTTTCTTTCAACGGTTTTTGTTTTATTGCGATTAGATTATTTTTAATGGATTAAATATTCAATACAAAGTAGCGTTGTCAATTGAGTAGTTTAGACCAAATCCTATCGCTATGACTACTCAATTGAGCAGTCAAACATCTGCAGGGTTTAATTACATTTTTAGGATTACGATATGTCAATATAGAGTACTTTTATAGTTTGTAGCATGTGCTTTACTCATTCAAAAAACTCAGTAATTTTTATTTGTTTCTTGCACACAAACATTTGTGTGATGATCTTAAGACCTCCATACACCTAACATAGTTTCTGTCCACGGACACATATGTTATGCCCACGATACTCACTATGTTTAATTTACACTGTCAGGCTATGTAACCTAATCAAAACAAACAACACACGTTGTTTGGAAGTCGACTTGGTGCCTGGAGAGGAAGAAAGAAAGTCGAGTGCGTAAGAAACATAGTGGTTACGTTTACAAAAGATTGCTTCCCAGGCGTACGCTTGCAATATATATGTCGGTGTGAATGTTCCTTAGGAGGGGTGCGAGAGTTAGCAATGTTGCTATAGTGGAACCTCCTCCTCTAGTGACTTTGGCGGGACCATCCGGAAAATAAATTTTCAATCTAATTTTTGTGTGTAAAACATTAAAAATAAAGTTTCAGTTAGTCAGTGCGCATAAATAAACGTGTGAAAAGAAATATATAGTTTGTCTATTTGGCGGTTTGATTCTGATAAGGGAGAAAATAGGCAGCCCGATATCAAATTAAAAGGGGACTTCTAACATTTTACGAGTCCTGAGAAAACTGAATTCAAAGTTTGACATAGGCACATTTGTTTAAAGACGCTACTTAATTTCTAATAGATGTTTAAGTTGTAGAAAAAGGTTCTAATTTTGATTAAAATAACAAAAATTTAATGTTGTACATACAATAGGGCTACTATTTTTGGATTTCTGATTTTTGGAGGCGTTTTGGATAACCCGGATTTGGGTTGACCCGAGTTTGGTTAACTGGGGTTTTACTGTACTTATTGCTTCTTAAAAAATTATTGTTACTAAAAACAAAAGAAAAATATAGTTAATGGAATGTTGCATCAAAATTACATACAAACAATTTTTAAAAGTAGAAGGCCTTAGAATAAAAACTGTTACAAACAAATCGAAATCGGGGTTGTCAGGATTGACCATTATTGTTTTATAAAAAGTCAAACACACAATAGGGATTTTTTTTTTGCTTCAAACACAAAAAATGCTTCAAACACTAAAATAAAGTGGACTACTAAATATTATAACAAATCACAATGTAAACTTAACTTTGGAAAACAAAAAGGAATAGCTACTTGAAACAGCTTGGGGCTCTAGGATACCATGATGAGTAGACCTACAAAAACTAATTTATGTTCTTTGGTAAAATAACACAGATCAGTAAGACTTCACTGACCTTGTTCAGCCTAAACATAATCAAGGAACATTGTTCTGCACTTTATTATAAGTTGTGTGAACTATGAAATCATCTAAGCTATTGTTTGTGCTTTTGCATTTAAAGGTGTAAATCCCGCTTAAACATTGGGTCGAGCCTCGATTAAAGGAGATGTCCACAGTTGAATGGTTGTTTTATAATTTGTATATTTAAGAAAATAAAAAATAATTAATAAATTTTAATTAATTTATTAATTAACCTGTGTGTCAACCTGTGTTAGACGTTCGGAAAGGTTGTGACAAAAAACGTCCGCTAAAATCTAGGACTTACATCACCTGAGGACGCGAAGTGTTATTTGTTCTTCGCAAAACTTCGTGTTTGTGTATATTTTACTGTATTTGTTTAAAGGATTTTGTGTTGTGTTTTTGTGTGTGTGGTGTGACGTGAAGCCTTGCTTCAAAGATTTTTATATTTGACGACAACGTGTCCTGCAGTTATTTTATACAAGGGAAACAGCAATAAGGTGGGTGTAGTCCATTAAGAGTATAGTAATTTTATCTTCTTAAGTTGAAGCAATTTGAGTGGGCCTAGACAGAGAGTGTAGTATGTAGTGTTGATTAGACGCCAATCAAAAGCTGGTAATATTCTTTTCATAATTAGTATTTGTGCCATTCTTCGTGATTTAATTATAGTTTTAATGATAGGCCACAACCTATTACCAAAATGTTTGAACCCATTATTCCAAATATTTTTTCAAACATCCATACAATTCAAATAATAGTTTTTCAACAAAAAAGGATAGGCCAAGTTCCTAAATAAGATATGGGGCGAGTTCATAAATCCGATTATGTTAATGCTATGTTCAGGTTATGTTTATTAGTATAAAACTAAAATTCTGTTAAGTTTGCCCATCTGAAGAACAGACGGATGGACTTTCTTTTTAAATGAGGTTAGTGATATTTAAACATATAATGTGCCTGAATTCTATGTTTATTCATGCATCATTTAAATTGTTATTTTCAGTTTATTTACTATTTTATTGTAGGCTAGTAACTGAAAGCTACAAATTTTTCACTTGTTCATAATGGTAACCAAACCATTTTAATGGATTTAAGACAAAAATGTTGGTGTAATTAAGACAAAAATGTATAATTCCACGTGTAATTCCTCATCTAAAATAATGTGTTAAATTGCGTTCATATTCCAGAACCCCCGGAAATTCTCTCCACATAATTGCAACCTCCAAGTTAATAACTCACCAGCCGCCACTGTATAATAAGTGTTTACTCAATTGAAGTTTTAGTAACATAAAGTAACATAGCATAGCAAAACATAATATCAAAACACATGTATATTTTAAACTTGTCTTTTTACAATATCTGGCATTTATTATATTATGTAGCAGTAAAATACACATAACCACCACTTTTACATTTCATGCAGTTAAAAGAAGTAAATCCTTGTACTTGGATTAGCTTTGTTTGAATTTAAATCTATTTTGTTTTAAAAAAATTATAGTTCATAATTTTATACTGACATACAACATGATTATATTCTTTTATTAATTTAAACATTTGAATTTAATTTTTTAACAAAACAAGTTTATAAACAATTGAGTAATATTTCTATTTACAAACTTAAATATATTGTTTCTTAATTAAAATTCTGTAACAATATATATATTTCATGATCTAATAATGTACTATTAAATTATATAATATTTTTCATAGCACAATTAAAACTTTGTGCTTCTTATTTTTCTATGCAACAAATTATAACATATTCTTATATTTAGATTAATAATACATATTTTATATGTTAACCAAAAATATACCGAATAAACTACATAGGATATACAATATTGTTGCAACAATTTTCATATAATACTGAGAAACATTTTTCATGGATATTACATACCGTTTTAGTCAATTTCTAAGCTGAAGCTCAAAGTACTGTTTGCTTAATTTATACAAATATTTAAAAAGGTACTAATAAGCCAGGCATTAAGGGGTATTGCTCCAGCAAACATATTTTATTTACATGGTAGAATACTTACCAATACTTTTATTTACAAAAATTACAAAATATTAAGCATTATGTATCTACAATCTAATTTGACAATGATTGAGCTGAATGCAAAAAGGTAGACAGCATCTGTGAAATTATTAAACAAAAACTGCATCTAATCCTACAAAGACTTTTCTTAAGTGCAATATTTTGTACAATATACAATAAATTAAATAAACTAGGTTTTAAAATAACTAAGGATTTTTATTTCATGTAACAATGTATATTTGAATAAACATTTTAAAATTTAATAAATTTCTTTTGTATCACTTTTCTTCATACAAATTTATTACCAAAATTTTGAAATAATATTTTAATCTCACAATATTTATCTCCTTAACCTTTTTGCTGCTGTAATGGAATAAAGTTATATAAATTGCATCAAATATAATTTATTTTGACTAAGTATTTAGTAAAGGGTGTGCAGTACCACTCAAGTAAAAACATGGAATTCAGTGAGTGGAGCCAACTTTGAGAAATTTGGCCTATAATGTTACATTGGTAAAGTGCTCGAACGCGACTAGAATATTGCTTGTATACACTTTAGTTTTTACTAATGCCGGTCTTATTTTTAGTTTCCGCTATGTGCGTACGACATTAAAATTTACAGAAAGCCCCAATATATAGTTAGTAGGTAACAAAATTCTCCCTGATGTTTTACTGCTATCAAGTGACTCGACTGAAAATCATGTTTTTCGTCTTGTTTATAAGCAAATGTCTTTAATAAAATGTATAATTTACAATTTTTGTCACCTAAGAATTATAATTTAGATGTTTATGAACGATTTCCTGCAAATTACAAAAGATTATCTTCAAAATTCGATGAGAGATAAATTATATTGAAGAGGACTGTTCCGTCCTGGTATTACACACCCTTCAGTTCGTACAAATAAACATTATTTTCAAAGTATTACTTAATGAAATGTAACTAATGTTTTTTGGTTCTATTAGTTTGAGATCTTAATATTTTAAAATAAATTTCAATGTTTACCTGATACAGTTTTATAGAATGTGTGAATATGAATTCTGAACCTTGTATAGTACAAAATTGTAAAATAAGATCCTAATTTTTGCATCATAAATACTTTTTTATTCCTTATGTTTCACCATAAATATCAAAGAAAACATTTCTCAAACTCTCATACAGGTTCATGGCCACTATTCTGGAGCCACCCCTGATCAATTAGGTTTATATTATCGATTATTTAAAATTTGAAGCAAGGAAAGAACCAATAAATATTGACATTTATTATTACTGGTCGTTACTAAGTTTCAAATCTAAACATATTTACAAATTGTATTCAATCGAGCATAGTAACCAATTTAATTTTGATTATTTTTTATTTTTTTAAATAGAAGGTTAATAAAATCCTTCATTTTAAGACCTAGCTGCTTTTAAAGCTACATAAAATAAAGTTGTACATATATGTTTATAATCACTACATGTCAGGCACAGAACATTTAAATTACATAAATTATAATTATTTATATTGTTTATACAAATTTTCATTTTGAGTCTATATGAATTAAGAAAATAAATATTTCTTAAAATTCTGGAAATGCTTTGTAAAAATAAAATAGCTATAAATCAGAGTGGATTGAGTTCACACATACAAATTAACAGTAACAATTAATAGCATTTATCAGTTCCAATCTTATGAAACATATGAAAAAGTACACATTAATTAGTACTTTTAAAATATCTAAATTTAAAATATTTAGGTTTTGTGTAAATTAAACAGTATTATCTTTTTTATTCATACTAAAACTTTTTTTGTAAATTACTATTGAACTATATATTAGGAAAGATAGTTCCAACCTACTTTCAGCCATTATCTCTAAACGTTCAAACATATCTTCTTGGTAGAAGAATATTTTTACTTAAAACTACAAAATAATTTCATATTTTAATCATCCCTAATTATTAGAAAAATTATAATATTTGAAATTTAGTTGTCTTACACAATTACTTTAATGCACATAAGATATACTTAAAATTTTCAATGTTTTCAATATAGTGATGTTTTAGTTGGTGATGGAAAGAGTCACAAAATTTTAAATTGATGAATTAATAATTATAATGATCAATAACAGTTATTAACATTTCTTATAATTGGATAACTACTTAATTTCTTTGTATTAATTTGTAGGTATGCTGCTACTAACAATGCAGGCATATTCTTAAAATTATATTTTGGTGTGAAATAAAGTTGGTCAGATAAATTTAAAATGATTGAATAGTTAAGTAAAATTCTCTAAATTTTTATTAAAATTGATCAATAAATTAAGGGTACAAATAGCAGATTTTTGTAGAGAAAACTTCATATACGACTCAATTTTATAAAGAAAAAAATGTATTTAAGTTGTATTAGTGCCAGACTTGCTACATTTACACATAAATTAATATCCACATATAAGTTCAAAATTAGCTTTATTTTATTTCTTTGTACATTTTATTTACCTTAAAATTAGAAAAGTAATATAATACATTGGACAAATTATATTATACAATTGCTATTCATATTCAATCAATAATAATCACTCCGCACTTTCACCATCTAATAATTATTGCTCCTTATTTGCTTTACAGCTTTCCTAGAGGTAGTCTTAGTGACACATAACAACATAAATAATAATAATACTACGACATGTTGATTTTTGGAATCATTTATGGAATGTGCAGTTAGTGATACTGAAATTGGAATGCACACAAGTGTCAAACTGTCAAGTAATAATAAGTCTTTCATAAATAAACATACTAAATAAATCTCCTACCCATGAAAACAATGCGTCTTGATATAATTTGAATAATTATCATTTAGTTTTTCTAACTCTAATGCACTAAAAGAATAACTATTGTGTTTTCCCTGCTATCAACTTTGTAAAAGTAATTTATTTTCAGATTTCTACATAAAGTAGAACCCCTCTTAACCGGTCTGGTCGGAACTGAGACCCTGGCTGGTTACCTGTTTGGCCGATTGATCCGAGGTTCCCGTAAAAAATAACCTACATATTTCATTAATTAACAAGCAAATAAGTCGTTATTGCAACCATTGTTTTGTATGTACAACATACATAAACAAGCACCAACAAATTAAACTTCCATAAACTTTGATAACTGAACTTACATATACTGTATTATTGTTTTAAATCAGTTATTTTTGTCTGTTCTTTTACTTTCAAAGATTTTTTTAAAGCCAAGTCTCTCCATTTTCGTATACTTTCATCACATCTAATGCCGCTGAATCTTCTTGCTGCTCAACACATTACGCAATATGTTACAAATATTACAAATTTTCTTTCCACGAACTTCAGTAAAGGTTCCGACAAAGCAACAGACGAAGGAAAAGAAACAAAGGATGCCGCTTTGTCAATTAATTCTAAGAAAAAATACAGTTGCCGCGGAAGCAAGAGGGGAATCAAACTCACGCTCCCCCTTCCCTGTTCTGCCTGCCGCAACACTAACACAATTGCACACCTAACGTTGCGACACCCAGCTTTATTTTCCAGGAAATGTCTGTCAAATAATCAATGTTTGAGACTTCAGCCAATTACAGTAATATAATATATAAGAGAAAAAAACTGTGTTGTTCCACGGGATAGACCGGTTGATCCGAGGCCGGTTAAGAGGGGTTCCACTGTAATTACAGTATATATTGTGCTTTTAGCCTATCATGCCATTATCTGTTTAGAGTTTAAATAATTCATTTGAATAAAAACATTATTATTATCAAAACTAATACAACATTTTACAAGTTTAAATTTATTTTTATAATTTAAAAACTCTTATAATACAACAGTAACTCTGGGTCTATTGTAGTTATGACAATATAAAATAATCAAGCTCTTTAATTTATACTGGCCTACTACTAGTATTTGTGATTCAGGCCTGAGTGGCCGGTTTATTTCTCTTTTTTGCAGAGTATTTCTTTTTTTTAACTTTGTTGTTTTATTAGTTGAAAAAATACTTTTAAGGGATAAGAAATTTTGAAAAGTTATGATTTTATTACTCTCCGAAAATCTCCCCAAAACATTTAAATAATAATAATAAAAAGATCAATTAATTTCATTAGTACGGTCACTTCATGCATTATTTTTTAAATAAATAGTATGATTTATTATTTTATTTTGTGATTTAAAAAATCTAGTTTATTTAAGGAAAAAGCACAATTTATTTTTAAACATTATTTCTATAGTCAAACATAGATTTAACAAACTAATTAAAATAATTTTGACAATAAATGAAAAAAAAGTCTTTAATATTGTTTGAATTACAATACAAAATAATATAATAAAAACACTCCTGATTTGAAAACATTTTAGAATTTTATGTTTTATTTGAGTATCACTAACGCAACTCTTAAAACTAATATACGAACAGTAAGAAATGCTTTTCACAGTGGTAGAAAGAAACAAAGAGGTATTTGGCATATGTGTGTTTTGAGGTGAATTAACACAGGTACAAGCATATTAATATTTGAAAGCTCAACGTCTATTAATTGCTACAAGAGTCATGTTGTCATGGAATAACCTATGTTTATTTAAATACTACAGTTCAGTCTTATTGCGATCCTTCCTTCCACATTAAGTGTATGGAGATTCAAATTCAGCTCCTTAGTTTCTGTTTTATTTATAGTATCAACAGCAGAATTGAATTTAGTATTTAAATTACGCTAAAGTCATACACTTACTTACTGTACACTGACCAGACATTTAGTGATTACACTACGATTAAGGACTTAAACCAAACCCGAAATGATATCAAACACTTTCTAGCGAGAGGGGAATATGAGTACAGATTTCGATAACCAAAAATAATGCTGCTATTTCCCAGTTTAAATAGAGATTTAGTTATATTTTTCAGTGTAGCTGTTGTAATAAATGCAAATTTAAAGCCTTTACAAAATGAAATAAACCGTTTACACAAAACAAAATTTCCACTGCCAATTTAAAGTTGTTAATCATGTAAACAAATCTATGAAAAAATTTAAATTTATTTTTAGAATGTTAAATGAATGCAACACTTTGAAAACTAAGTTATTTGCAAATCTCAAGGTTATTAACTACACCTATTGAGAATTTCGTAGCTTTTATATAACATTATTGTGTTTGTCCTTTTATTATAGTACTTTATTTAGTATATTGAAAACATTTATAGATCTAACTCATCTTGTTATGTTTGAATTAAAGTTTGCGTTTAGTTATCAGATGAGCATATTTTATCCAAACTGAAGTGCAATAAAACGTTAACTAATTTTAAGTGCACACAAACATGATGCATGATTAAACTGGTATCTCAGTAAAAGTAAGGTTATTTTTCTCAGTCAATTTCTTTTCAGATGGTAGGCTACAAGTTTAAATCTATTTGGGTTTTGTATGTTCCATGTACAGTTTAATTTCATTTCTAGCTAAACAAATTCTTGAAAATTTCATTTCAATACATACAATACTAGGAATTTAATCAAACATAATATGTCTTAAGACATCCAATGCCATAACAAATCATAGTTAATATCATAATGTAAATAAACATGGAGTTTGATCATGTTTCTACAAATTATATTGAGAAATACAAGTATTTTTAAAACAACAATCTATATAAATTATGACTTAAATTATATTAATAATAATTATTATTCGTACAACCTATTCCGGAGGCTAAAATACCTAAAATGTATACATTATATTGTTAGTTTAATAACAACATAAACTATTGTTGTTATTATATAACTTTATTAGATAAAAAATGATGCAGTTTGTGTAAAAATAGAGTTACCCTGAAAAATATTATACATGGCTTATGGTGAATAATTTCTCACTCTCATCATTAAACAGAAAAGATATATTTTGCCTTAGTAATGGGACCACTTGATCCAGTTTAGTTTCTTATAAAAGGAATAATTTAGAAGATTTATTTACATATTAACTCCATAATTTTTAATAAACACAATAATATTCACTACCATTCTATAAAATAATGCTGCATTACGTAACTTCTTTTAGTATTATAATAAGTAATATTCTTTTCTTTAAGTACTTAAGTAAGTTAGTACAACAAGATATAATTATTATTAATCGTCTTTCAAAGAAAAGATCTAATATTGTCATGTATAATTTAGTTGGCAAAAACATCATTTTGTAAAGGCCTGATTTTTCCCATTCATAAAACTACACCACAGTGCATTTCTATATTTTTAACTCTGTTAGATATTTCTTTTGTTCCCGAGTAAGAATTCAGTATTTACCACAGTCCTACAGACATAGACTGTACAAAATAAACAGATTATTTCCTTCATTGGAAAGTGTTTGAAACAATTCAGGTTAATGTGCTTATTTATTTCTACAAGAATAACAACACTGCGTTTGATACCTTTGCATTCGACACATGTTCATTGCGCGGACGTTTTCACAATACTTCGATTCATCTATGCATTCAGACACTAAAAAACATAAAGTTAATTCTTTTAGGTTCACAATAGCTCTAACTAGTAACACATTTAAAACTCAATCATTATACATTTAAAAATATTCCAATAAGTCTCAATCAAAAGGATTTTCCCAAATAAATTTCTTATGATTTGATGCAAAAAACTATCTGTGATAATTGTTTGTGAACATAATACATTAAGCGGTGCATTTTTGTGAAACTTATCTAGATATGCCGATTACATGTATATTTGATTAGTATTTGCAAAAATAAATAAGTTTTATCTTCATGCAAAATAATTGATTTTACACACCTAAATAGTATCACAGTTTTTCTTGTAGTGAATATTCTTGTTTTCCTCTATTTGTCTATTAATGTTGACAGTCATAAAGGAACAAAGTACAACAGCAAAATGAGTTGTCAAGCTTCATAATATATCATTTTATAGTGTAAACAACAAAAACAATTAAATATTCATTTTACAAAAAATTAAGCAAATTATTTCTTACCCTTATATTGATTTAGAGAAGTATTATTATTACATAATATTAATAATATTTATATAGTTTATGACTTTTTAAGTATTTATTTAATTTTATTAAATTTAAAATAAAACCTTTAAACATTTTAAAACAAATTTTGCTTTACATTTTTGATCCAAGATTCAAGTGGTAATACAAATTTAAAAAAAAATATCAACATGTATTAAAATTGATTATCAGCTTGGATATATTTTATCTGCCAGCCTACACAATTTTTTTAATATGATAAATTGTTTAGTCAAAAATTATCTTAATTAAACTATATCTATATTTATTTTTAGCTAGTTTTTAAGTTTGTTTGCAAAAAGTGGATAGCCAGAAAATAGTTTATTTTACCTTACTATTCATATAATAAAATTTGTTTTATTATCAATGAACTTACTGTCTGAACATGGTGGTCCTTTACAAACTTTCATCACAGAAGGCCTTGGCTGATCTCTGCAAGCATTTCCTGCAGGTTTTTTCGTTCCATACCAGACACATTGCAGTATTCTGTATTTAACTCCTTGGGCATCACAAGGAGCAGCACACTACAATAAATAGTATTGTGGTTAATTAATTTAGCAATAACTCTTTTCTCTTGGATCAATTAAAACTACTTTATACCGCAATAAAAA
>JAGFPH010000768.1:348446-399497 GCA_018207615.1 Philaenus spumarius | reverse complement strand
ATTTTTAGCAGTGAACGTGTTAACATGCTTTCCAAGGATTAAAATATAAATATAAATACAAGTATCTTTAAGATAACAAGCAACTCTGCTTATCTGACAATAATATTTAATGTATAATACAAAGTATGTAGATCTTGAAAAGTGTAATGTTTTACATTGTTGCACAATTATATAGTAGGCCTATTATATGTAATACTTGATGCTCTGAAAATTTATTTTGAAGCAGAAACTACATTTGTACAGTATATTACAAACTAAAAAAGAAATTCAGTGCTATTTTTGTTAAATAAGACAAAAAGATACCAAGACATAACTAAAAGTAGGCTTATGTTCATGTGCCCCGGCCATTGTACTAAGAAGGAGTGCTAATCTGGCTGAGTTTTTATTGTTATTGTTACCATTTTTGTTATCTACTTTTTCTAGTACTGTTCATGATCAAAATTGAAAAGTGAGTAAAGAAGGGAAGGATGGATAAAACAGTAATCATGGGTGAAGGAGGTGCTGATACAGGAAGATAAAACGTAGTGTAAGAAGATGGCCCAGATAGTCAGTGCATAAGATATGAACTTGGACTTTTCTTTTATCATTTTATTTCACTGTCTTTATTATATTAATAATTATCATAAGCCATTAAAGTCATTAATCGTTTATTTTCAGTTATCGACCTTAATTTAACTCTAAATAATTTTAATATAAATAAGGTGCAATAAATAAATTTAAATGACTTTAAAAGAGCTGAAAATACAAAGTCATAAAAATTTCAGCTACCAGTGTGACTACTATAAGTTATATTTAAAAAATTGCATATGATAGAAATACTAATCCAAACGGTTGTCTAAGAGGTAAGATGTAGCTGCAATATATATGAGCATAGGAAAAATAATATAATTTGCTCTACATCAGTGGTTCTCAACCTGGGATACTCAAAAGTCGCAATAGGTTAGTAGAGTGTTGGCAGAGTGAAAATGAGTTATGTCAGTAAAATACATAAACAGCTAATAATTAAGTGGAAATTTGAATGAAAGTTTTAAATAATCTGATTCAACTAGATAGTGTTTATTGGTATAAAACATTCCTTTCATCAGAGTTGAACCATATGAAGCAACATGCAGTGGTATCAACCATTAAACAGTTCAAAACCTGAATGCTTTTACAGAGGAAAGAAAGTGACACAATGAAATTAGTGTAATTATGATCTTAGTCAGGTAGGTTAATACCCTCCACATTGTAGCAGCAAGTGACTGACTGACTCATTTGTCTATGATATCTAGGAAGTTACTGCCTTGATGAAAGCACAGATGTGGCCAGATGTGGTGTACTACTTGTCATTGCCAGATATTTGAATGATAAAGAATTTGAAGAAAAACTATTACTCTGCTTTTCACTTCCAGAATGAACAACAGGAGCTGATGAATTTTTCCGGAAAACCTGCATGAAGGACCGAAAGCTGTTCTTGATGATGTTGTAAAAATTGTAAATTTTATAAAATCACAGGCCTTAAATTCAAGTTAGTCGCCAGATGTCAGTTGAAACCAATTTCTAATCAGTATTGATTCAAGGTCAATCAGTGGTCTGTGTATGAATACATCCACTGACGGCCAAGTTACCGTCTTGCGATCACTTGTGTTAAAACATTTCACTGAAGTGATAGACGAAAATATAAGTAGTTATTTCAAATATTTTTAGTATTATTCCATTATATTTGGTATATTTATATGCATCTTATATGTAATTAAAGAATACCTATAGGTTTTGTGTGGCTATATGTGTCAGTTATAAAGTATAGTGCAAATTTTTTTTTAATCAATGACATAGCAGCAGGTGTTTAGTAAAGCTGAAAATTAATTTAAATAAATTAAATGTTTGATGTTTGTAAGGTTTTTTAGAGGTTAAGAAACGTTTTACATTAGCTGATTAAGATCAAACTAAAGTACAAAGTGCAAAAGTTGTGTATATTAGAATTCAACTACAGTATTAGAGTCCCGATATTTCGAGTTGAATATGACCGAGAGTACCTCGGATTGTGAAAAACTCGAATTGCACGGAATATGTAGAGGTTAAGATAGAAATGTTATTTATAGTCCTCGTATCTCCGAAAAAATTAAAGTTTTTTTAAATATACACTATTTTGTATTGAACACTGAGGTACAAAAGTAATTTTATACACTGTAAAAAATAGAAACTTACTTACTAAAGAAATCATAAATAGTTTTTTGTTTAACTACACTGCAACGTTTATAAGCTGCGATGTCACGCCAGGGGAATACGGCAGTGCCGGGAAAAGTTTGTTTCGATGTTATTTTTGTATATACAGTAGAACATGGATAGTTCGAACATCTTTAATTCAAAATTACCGTTAATTCGAAGTTTCGGTTCGGTCCCTTGAACTTTATATGATATCAGTGTAAAAAAATTTGCATAATTTGAAGTCAACTTCTTTAATTCGAAGTTGTTTTTTAACACTAAAAATAAAATCTTGTGCTGTGAAAGGGATCACTGGATAAATAGGTCACTGTCTGGTAGAAATTGGGCTGGGCATAGGGACTTACGTGTTTGTACATGTATTGTAATTCTAGACGCGGTATCGGTTTCCAAGAGTTTTGCCTTCCGAGAATTCTCTAGGTACCGATACTGCAGTTTGTCATTTATGCTTTGCCCAATCTCTGTCTGTTGTTACATCTCGACAAAACCTTTTGTAAACAGAACAGAAGAATCATATTGTTTATCGACACTTGTACTACTGTACTCATAACTCTATCCCACTTACATGAACGTTACGTTATCCCCCCCCCCAAACACAGTGGCGGCTGGTGAGTTATTAACTTGGTGGTTGCAATTATGTGGAGAGAATTTCTGGGGGGTCTGGGTGTATGGAATATGAACGCAATTTAACACATTATTTTAGATGAGGAATTACACGTGGAATTATACGTTTTTCTCTTAATTACACAACATTTTTAACTTAAATCCATTAAAATGATTTGGTTACCATTACGTTTAGCTTTCAGTCTAGCCTACAGTAAAATAGTAAATAAACTTAAAATAACAATTTAAATCTTGCATGAATAAACATAGAATTCAGGCACATGATATGTTTAAATATCACTAACCTCATTTAAAAAGAAAGTCCATCCGTCTGTTCTTCAGAAGGGTACACTTAACAGAATTTTAATTTTATAATAATCATAACCTGAACATAGCATTAACATAATCGGATTTATGAACTTGCCCCATATCCTATTTAGGAACATGGCCTATCCTTTTTTGTTGAAAAACTGTTATTTGAATTGTATGGATGTTTGAAAATAGATTTGGGATAGTGGGTTCAAACATTTTGGTAATAGGTTGTGGCCTATCATTAAAACTATAATTAAATCACGAATGGCACGAATATTAATTATGAAAATAATATTAACAGCTTTTGATTGGCGTCTAATCAACACTACACACTGCACTCTCTGTCTAGGCCCACTCAAATTGCTACAACTTACGAAGAATAATGTAAAAAGCAATATTGTAATGGAATCCAGACTAAAGACATACACACTAAAATATATTAACACAATCTAAAACAAATAAACAATAAACACAGCTAGCCAATATACGAGAACAAAACTAACAACACATAACCTCAAAATGTCTTGCATTATTCACTAAACAAAACATGAAATATGAACATCAAGGCATTATGGCGGGCAAAACCTAGCGCCCCGGTGGCTTGTTGCAGAACTTTAATGCACCTGAAGGCTTTATGTGAGTTGTCATAGCAACTGATAAGTTCCAAATCCCCCCACCAGTTTCAATGCTAATAGCTGTATTCCGCTCTGGTTGCTGCAGAAACAGTGCGTTCCGAGACGCTGCGCGCGAAGGTTGGGTTGATGTTCTTCGGCTTTTCAACCGTTTGGGGACATTCTTGGCCGTAAATTTTGGATTGAAATGACTTTGATATTGATAATGCACTGATATTTAAAGAAATATTAATGTGGTTAATTATTTGTTTTATTTCTTGGGGGTTGTGCAACCAAACAACCTTACAAGGAGCTGCCACTGCCCAAACATGACTTTAGTTGTACAGCCAATGGATCAGGCCATTATAAAAAATGTTAAGCATTTATACCGGCGACTTATTCATTGGAAAACAAATTTTAAGATTGGTATCCTTCAAGCAGCAAGAATGTGTCACAATGCATGGTCACATTCAATGCTATTTGTGACTCGAATTACACGGAACCTCGGATTATCGAGACTCGAATTACCGGGACTCTACTGTATATAAAAATTCAACAATTTTTTTGTTTTGTAAAAAAAATAGATGTTTTAGCTTTTAAATAGTGTATATGTGTTATAAATCATTAATAAAGTTATTTTACCTTATAATAATAATACTAAAAATAATTTATATTAATAATGCAAATAGATACTTAAAAATAATGTTTTATTTGAATTGAAAAGTGCAAAACCTGTATTCCATGTAAAACATCGTGATTCATGGCAAGATGTCCATTCTCCTGGTACCCAATGAGGACACATCTCTACTCCGCACTTCTGTATTGTTATAGGAGTGAACAGGCCTGCGTCTACGCAAAGATTACTGTCAACATTGCGAGTAACGTTGTTCAACCCTACCATACAATGTGCTGCACGTTTCTACAATAGTAAAAACAACATTAGTAAAGCATTTAAGAAAATGAATTCAAATCATCAGTGCATTTTAATTAAAAAAATCAAAAATCAATATGTAGTTTATATGATACATAAATATTGATTCAAGATAAAATAAATAAGGTAATATATATTTGTTTCATTTTAAGTCCTTATTAAATATTTTAGAACTTGCAATCGTTTAATTTGTGCTTGTGATAACCACCATTAATTTACAGCGTATTATATAACCATAGAAGTACTGAATGAGTTATATTTGGAAAGTAAAGTTTTTATACCTATATATTTATTCGTACAATTTCAGCATTTTCTATAGCTGTTTCATAAGCGTTTTATATTAAAAAATACGAAATAATGTTTAATTTTTCTCTTAGTATAGGCAAAACAAATGACAAAAAAGAAAGATACTGTATTTAAAACTACAAAATTTAAATTAAATTTGAGGCAAATTTTGGTATTTGAAAATTGTACTACAATACGGCTCAAATTTCCTTGCTATATTAAATTTTAATGGCCAGTTATAGGATTAACTATTGAAGATGTTTTATAATTTCTAATTGATTTTTATAAGTTACATAACACTTTTATAAAATTTTCTATTCTTTACATATAAATATAATATAAATAGGCCTATTTTGACTAACCTTTTTAAGATCATGCTGTTATGATATAAATTGATAAACAATACACATGGATTATAATTACTACTTAAAAAAAAGAAACGTTTAAAAAAAATTCTGTGATTCTTCATACATTTTCCTCTTATAGGTTAAATAAACTTCCCTTTTATAAAAAATATCATGATATTATTTTTAACAACTATAATTAAACTATATTAACAATAATAATCTATTCACTGCTATTAAACTATCAAGCAGGTTTCTAAAACATTTTAATATTTTTTACTGCCATTATTTTGTTAATATTAAGATCCTTCACTATACCTGGTATCCATTCCCTCCACATGAATGTGAACAGGGAGACCATTCAGATATCATCCAATCAAATTTTAAGTTTTCAGGATCTCCTGTAAGAAATTTCACATTGGTATTATACTCAATATCATTATTCCTTCTACCTGTTTTAATGTTATTTTAATAATATACTAAATTAAATGTATAAAGTTGTTTGTTATGTTATGTAAAAAAACATAACTTACCTTCTATTAAACTTAACTGTATTATGAACATTAAATGCCTATGTACAGTAGTTTAGTATTATCAGAAAATATTATTTTGATTCCAACATTATCTTCTTTATAACAGGGTAAATTGGTATTGTAAAAGTTATAATACCGATACTTTGTTATTTTTATGACTGTATTATTTGTTTTTAATACAGAGTGATCAAACATCTACACACAACCAAAATGCTAATACATTTTTTGCATGAAAATTTGTGTTAATAGTTTTACTGTTACAAATTACAATTTACTAAGAAGAATTGTGTAGTACTTTATTTTACAAGTGCTGGAAATATCCACTGAATTGTTCAATACATGGATTTATGCATATTGTTATATTCGATGCGACCATTTTTAGTGTAGCAGCACTGATCGTCAATACACAGTCTTAATATTTTGTATTAAGTTAAACTACTGCATATATGTACTGTTGATTAACCCTTTGACGAGTACAGTAGGCTACAGGTTTTTGCGCGTAAATAGTATTGACGTTCCGGAACATCTTTTTCTGTTTACGTGAAAAGGAGTAACGACGGACGTTCTGGAACGTCATTTACGAAGACAACATCTTTTTAGTTTAGGTAGAGTAATTATGTGAATTGGTGTTTTTGGATTGTTGTGGTTTTGACACCCGAAGGTCAAAAAAGAAAAAGTCAAAAACGATGCTATGTGTGCGCGCATTCTTCATGCAATGAAAAGAAAAGGAAAGACACAACCTTTCAGTGCGAAGAATGCAGTGTGGCATTATGTGTATTTCCATGTATATTGAAGACTTTCATACACAAAAAAAATGTTTAAATGTTTTTAACAATGTTTTCAGTATAATACTTATTTTTTATTATGTAAAAGATATAATTTAAATGAATTATATAAAAAAGCAAAAACAAATTTTTTACTCTTTACTGACTTGTTTTGTTATTATATCCTTACTCCCTAACAGCTCTGAGAAAATGACGTTCCAGAACGTCAATACTCTTTAAAGGGTTAAGTACATATGCAATATCTTCCAAAATCATCTCAAATAAAAATTGGATCTACAGACTGGTGAACGAGGAAGACCATGAGAAATTATCGATTTACCAAAGAAGTCTTGCAAAAAAATTCATAATTGATTAATTGTGCAGTTGCTTCTTAAACACATTTAAATATTATGCAGTTTCACAAACTGTAAAGTAACACAAAAAAATTTCCTATTTAAAAAAAATGTAATTGTTATTCCTACAAAGAGTTAAAATTTGAATTGCACAGCTTTTTGATTACTCTGTATTTATGTGATTTTGCATTGTTTAGTTCCTAATCTGCAATAATTACACTGCTATATAATATTCCAAAATACAATCATGTTTTTAAACTATTAACAAATTTATTTATTTTTAATACGAAAAAACTATTACTTTTAAGTTTATTGTACTTAAAAATATGAAAAAAGCTAGTGTATATAAAAATAACAACATATATTAATTTAAATGAGAATAAGTTTTCTTACACTAATAATTTAATTTCATAATCCAATAAAATAATTATACAAATTATTTCTTTAAAAGATGAAAATATTTTCTCACATACTAATTTATTCTAAACCATTTTAGATACTATACAAAATATATTAAAATATTAATATTTCACTGAAATCATTTAATTTTGAAAATAACTACTATCCTACTAATTTGTTTATTTTCTTTAAATATATAACTATATGAAATATTTTTTTCATTATACATATTTGTAAAACTCAACTAAATAGTACTAAGCAATGATGAAAAAATCTATGAAAATCAATCCGAAATTAATTTATTGTACTTAATTTAATCTTTACATTTTTACTGTTTTAGTAAATAAAAACAAATTCCAGTAGATTTATTACAAAAATTTAATTAGACTGCACAAATACAAAATATGAAAAAAGGAGCTAATAAAACAATATCTCTTTGGGTCTGCATCAACATTGTGCAAAAATCATTTAAATTAAATAAGTTCACAATTTGTATTACCTTTTCCTAGAACTACAATTGAAGATTCTTCAGCTTCAGTGGTAGATTCGTAATCACCATAGTCTTTTACTGTGGATGGAGGGACAGCTTCTTCCATCACCATGCGATGCCCTCGAGAGTTCCCAAAACTCTGGAACGGCCAAAGGGTCTACTTTTTTCATTATTATGGCAATTGCAATAAAGGCTTAACTCACTACAACTACAGCACTACATACAAATAAATATCACACAAGACTAAGACCATACACATTTTAATTGAGCTTTCATAGCAAAAATGTTTTCAAGTTGAGAGTATAATACTTTATAATAAAGGCAGCAGTTAACTGTGTCTCAAATAGCTCTTAAGCATAGCACGCTAAAAACATTACTAAACAATCCATTTACAAGTTTACTTAACTGCACAGTATTCTAAACAATAATAATATATGTATACAATTAAGTAAAGTGACTTAAATATAGACAGACATTTTCTACTTTAAAAGTTATTTTTACCTAAATATTTTCTTTTATGTGTTTGTAATTAATTGTACGATACATGGATCTGGAATCCATATTTGTGGAAAAGGGAGTTAATTTTCTATTCTCACAATATTAGGTTGTCTATGAAGTGGTTTAAATTTCTTAAGACCATGTTATGACAAAACTCTTCACCTATTTTCTGGACTTGAGAGAAGAGAGCTTGATGGTTGAAATATAGCAATGTTTATGTAATTTATTCTGCATCAAATTACAAAAATTTGTTATTATTGGGACAGATGAAAACTATATCAAAGTTTCACTGGAATATTTGTTGCACTTTTTATCCATGAGTAGGCATGACTTCTGGGAGTATTTGCATTAAAAACAAATTACACAACTGGGTATTGGTGGGTACGGTTAAAACAAATTGTGTTTCAATGAAATGTTTGGAAACAAATAATTTTCTGAAGAAGGATGACATCACAAAGAGAATCAATATTTGAAAGTACATAGAATAAATATAAAAGAATATCCATACATACAGGTACATATTTTCAGTTTTTTGTTAAAACTTTTTTAAGCTTTTACAAAAGCCATAATCGTTTAAAAAAATGACATTTAATCATATGAAGGTACAAGAGACTCCCTTTCATCCGACCGAAACCCTGACTTAATAACAACAAGGTTGGTTTTAACAAAAAATTTTAAATTATACCTACTCTTTTTTTATTGTAACATTATCTGTTATGCTGCACCATCTATTAATTAAGTAAAAAGGAACAATTAAAAGTTTATAACAGAAACAATTATTACTCACCCACATCAGTATGAATTGTAATTTACTTCTATTACTATTAAATATTTTAATAAAACATTTGATTTTACAACACTTTCACTGATTTATTGATTCTAAACAAACAAAAAAATAACCAACTATAATTGCGTAGTTAGTTACTGAATGAACAAAATATAATATATATATATTATAACATTCCTAATACAAAATGTATAAATGAAAACCAATCATTAACAAAATAAAATGCAAAGGATCCATACTTCTATAGACTTTATTTGATCAAATCTTGACATTCTATTTTTCAATTGATTTCTTGAATCATCCCACCACTGTATTAACATTTCAACAGTAGAAAATTTAATTTAATGGAAAAGAGAGGAAGCAACTGAAAAAAATTTGATCAGATAGAACGGTGACAATTTTTTTTCATTATTAATCTGTGGAAATGATAGTGATTTAATTTCTGGAATGGGTGTTAAATTAAAGATGGGCGGGTAAAAGGGAGTCTACTGTATGTGGATCAAATTTGATATGAAATTGAATTTAGTATCTTTAATCTTCTCATAAAACTTTATCCAACAATATAATTGACCAAGTTCCAAAGTAGGAGAAAGATTACTTTTTCAATTATAAATTCCATGTCATATAAATTAGCAATAATACATAACAACTTTATGATGGGAAATGAACAAATGATAAATATTGAATGACTATTACTGGCTACATACGCATCTGGATTGAGAGAAAACATTCTAAATATGTAATTTATTTTTATATAGGCTATCTATTTAAACAATATAAATTGATTAATGTATAAAATCATTTAAAATTACTAAATAACTTAAAATGAAATATCAGTAATATTATAGTGTCTAAAAATAGCACTCTGTGCTCCTTAGGGAAAAGTGCATAACCCAGCATGCACAGCAAAGTGGGAAGTTGTGAAGTAATAAAATTCAAAGGGAATAACAGTGCTTCAATAATAAATATAAATTGTAACATTTTTTGTGAAGATAGAGGACATATAACACATAAAAGGGTGGTCATTTCATGGCACTACTACACTGAAACAAAACAATGCGCTAAGTAAAAAAATATTGTATACTGCCATATGGAATTTGATCTAAATTATTCATACAAATAAGTTGGTAATATAGGCTAATAATGAACTTTTTCGTTCTCCAATCCTCGGTAGTACAGGGTTTCACGGGTAACTAAATCTGGCCCTAAATGATTCGCCTTCAGTTTATACAAACAAATATAATATTTTTATTCAGAAAAAATAAAATAATCTTGTATGTTACCAGAACTGATAAAACTGATATACTGTACTGCTGATGCTTTAAAGGAGAGTTTTAAGTGTTTGAATTATTTATAATTAATTTTACTGTGTAAATTAAAACACTAATAATGTTCTGGACCTCACGTTGTTATTTTTTACTATTTGAAATTTCACTGTGAGGAGAGTGATGGACAATTGATTTAAATAAGAAACAATTAATTGTACTGTGTCACTATTGTAAATGAAATAATTTCATATAGTTAAACATAAAACATGTTCCAAGGTCAACTACAAACTTTTGGTAATATATATATTTTACGTCTTGTTTTTTCTAAATTGTATATTAGTTTTTCTTCCTAAATGAAACTTTTAGAAGTATTAGGATTAGGATTTTTGTACATTAACTGCCACATACAACTTCCAACCTTTTCACAAAATACTCTTTGTTTTAAGATTTCAACTTTCTATATATTATGATTCACTTATGTATGATAGCCACTGGGGACACTTCAATAGATGTAGTTTTAGATATTAAATGCAGATTTTTAATGTAAATTTATATATTAAATAGTACAGTTTAGAGATGTGTAATGAATAGGTCTAGATATTAGACTACGAAGGCTTAGATATATAGGTAAAAACAAAATTCTTATACACTTTATTCACAATTGATTAATTATTATACAAAAGAAATATCAGTAAACAATACAAGAGGTTACGTTTTGTTTAGTAAATTAGTAAGGAATACAGTGAGAAACTTAGGATTCACATGCTCATGCATAAGAAAGAAGGAAGACTGATCAAACTATTTACGTATGCAATCAAAATTATAACAGTTGGTGGTGGTTGGTGACTGCTGTGCATAGTGCAGACAATGGGATACAACTCTCACCTGAAGATTGACAAGTAGTTTCTGGAAGTGGGGCATAGGCCTAGACCCTCCAGAGGTAGAAGGGTCAGGGAGTGAAAGGGGATCCTCAGAAGAGGGAATAAGCTGTCCATCCTGTACCAACAGACATAGCCAAAGAAAGCAAAATATTCTTTTTTAGTCATCATAAGATAAAAGCACAAACAAAAATAGTTACATACAAACATAGAAATCAGACAGTAATTTTAAAGAATTTATTTTGTTAGTTACAACTTAAATTACAATAGCAAGCATGCAATTATCAACTGCCTATAGTGTATGGCAAGTGTAGGTTACTTGTTTGAGTATACAAACAATATTAAAATAGTATATTGTATAATCGTTTTATAGAAGTCAGCCTTACTTTATTTTGTTGTATTAAAAATATTTAAAAATATCCCAAACAGTAATTATTAATTCCGTCTAAACAATAAGCTTCAATTGTATAAAAATGGTGGTTTTAATTTTCCTTTAAATAAACATTTAACACTTTGCCAGGAACATTAATCCAACCACCAGTCATGAGAGTTTTGTTATATAGGTTCCACTATTATAAATTATTTCATAATATAATAGTACCTCATTTAATAAGTATTCAAAATATTGTACAGTGTAGAGGTTATTAAGAACTATTTTTCATTATCTGTTATTTTTAACCTGTTTTTGAATAATGAATTATTTTTCTGAGCATTTCTGATTTAACTAATGTCTAGGAAGTGGAATTTAACTTATTTCTGGTCCTCAACATTAACTTAAGATGCAAGAGTATTAAACTAGTTGAATCTGTTTTGGAAAAAGTTATTATAATGTAAATCTTTCTATCATACATTAACAAACCAAAATATTATGATCTTGTAGGAATCAATAGCAAAATATACAAATAATAGAAAATAATTTATAAGTGGGTCTTTTCAGGGGTGATACATAATCCTATTTAAAGTATTGCAACATAAAAAGTTAAAATAAAAAATGTAAAAAAGAAAAACATAGATACCTAGTAGTAATGATGGCATGTTAAAATTTATAACACATACAAATTTTTACAGTATTTATAGGATTTGACTTATGTCAATAGTATAATAAATTATTAACTAAGGCAATAACAATACAGTTTTGTACAGATAACAACAAGGATAAGGAAATCCATCACCAAAGATAATTTGTTTTGCAGCCATAAATCAAAACCAAAACAGAGATATTTCACGCAATAATGAAGAAAGTAAATGGATAGACAAATGTTACCGTTATGCTTACTTTGATTTGTTAAAGTCAAACATTCTAACTAGCGAAATAGTAAATAAACAACAGGCTCATACTTGATCATAACGTGATCCTATTGTAGTTCCTGAATGGTGTTGTGGTAAAATGTTCGTATGAACTTCAGGTTGGGCCATATGTGGAGGGATCGTAGGGCGAGGAGGTTTCTTTGTCATAATTGGAAGCCCATCTCCAGGTTGCAACTCATGGCTCATGTCATTTCCTGGTGCCAAGAAAGGCCGACCTGGCATTTCACCATTAATTCTCATGGCTGAAACATTAACATACAAAATGAAGGATTAGTTTATAACTAATACTCAAAGATCATAGTGTAGTAAAATTAAAGAGAATTATTAACCTGGGTCAAGCTGGTTGTGATGCTGACGTTCTATTTCTTCAGAGCTTGGAAATTCTCCAGGCCTGGGTTTTACTGTCAGTGCCAAGTCTGCTGATGATCTACCAGCTGGAAAGAAAGACAGAATAAATATTATCAATCAGTGAAAGAAAACTTCTTTTATCAGTTTTCACTTTCATAATTCCTTTACTTTTACATACATGATTATTTCATTGGTTTATTTGATTATGTTATTAAATATATACATATTTCAATTAGTTGAAAATACAATAAACTATTTTACTTTATAACCACATTAACTTAATACTTATAACAATTGTTTTTGTTCCGAAATGTCCTTGATATAATTAAAGCATAGTTAAATTTATTTTCTTTTATTAAGTATTATTTATCAAACCAGTTGATTGATTATTAGCGAATTTCCATAGGAAAAATGAGCTATTGCAGTGGTCCTTATGAAAAGACCCAAGGTCGGGAGTAGCAAATGAGCACCGATCATGGTCCTCAGTACACGTTTCGGGGTGTCATTAAAATCATATATATATATATATAAGTATATATATATGTATATATTTATGTATGTATGTGTAGGCACGCTAATGGACGCATTTTACATCCGATTTGGACCAAATTTGGTACACACTTTGGGTTTCTAAGTCGCTTGAACTGATAGGTTAGCCAAAAAAAATTGACCGGAAGTAGACCAAATTTTTGGCCGGAAGTAACTTTATGTGTATATATATATATGTGCGCACTCTAACGGACGCATTTTACGTCCGATTTGGTCCAAATTTGGTACACACGTTGGTTGTCTAAGTCACTTGGACAAGTTCACTAGCCAAAGAAATTGACCGGAAGTAGACAGCATTTTTGACCGGAAGTACCATGCATATAAGTGTGCGCCCTCTAACAGACTCATTTTATGTCCGATTTGGTCCAAATTTGGTACACAGGTTGGTTTTCTAAGTCGCTTGAACGAGTTCGTTAGCCAAAAAAATTGACCGAAACTAGACCAAATTTTTGACCGGAAGTAAAAAATTTTTGAGATTTTTCGTACTAGAATTACATTTTTTTGAAGTTTTATTTAAAAAAATAGACACAAAATAATTCTGCACATTTTGTTTTTTTACACGACCTTATAGCCCATCTGGTTCCCCCAAAAACAATCAAAACGTAAAATACCGGAAAAGTACCAGAATTAAATCCACGGCTTTTACCGTGGTGACCAATGGCAATATATTTGGTACATGCTGGCAGCACCTTCGTGAGTAGATCAATTTCCCAAATAGTTGTTTGAAACCCAAAAATATATATCAATTTAATTTTGGAAATTCGCTCAACTCACGTCAGCTGTTCAGCTGCGTGGTCGAATTATTTGACAGTTAAACCAATTATCAGGTGTTATAATTATCTGCTTTAGCTTTTTTACATTACTTTAAATGATTGTCAAAGATAAACTTCTGAAAGTAAAAACAAAAATACAGAACACAATTATCACAAAAATATGTTTATTTGTTATAATTTAGTTCTAGCTCATGTTTCACTGAAGATGACGACTTTGTCCTTGAAAGTTGTTTCACAAATAAACATATTTTTGTGAAAATTGTGTTCTGTATTTTTATTTTTACTTTCAGAAATAATATTTATAACGAATCAAGCTCTATTATATTTGTAAAAATAAACTTATTTTTACTACAAGTATTTTTCATTTGAACTCATAAATTAGAAATTGTATTTAAACTAGGTAAACCTTGTGCTCATTGCTGTTCAGTGCATATGCAAAAGCATTATTTTTGTTCTCAAACAAGAGTTTTTCAACAATATTTTGATTAGGTATAAAACTCATGAAATTATTATATATTATCTTACCTAAACAAGTGAACACACCACTGTCATGATAAGTAACATCTTGTATCCTTAAGGCACCTTTTTTAGATATTCTATATTTCTTGGAATTACTAAGAACTTTGTGGTCCTTAGCCCAATGAATTTTAGTCCTAAAACATGAAAGTAAAAGTATGAATAACAATTCTTTGGAACTCAGATTAGGGTTTAGGGTAAACTAGTCATTTATTATTTAATATATATTTTTAGCGTCTATTATTATTGAAGTCAAGGATAAAGGTGAATATGTTTACAGTTGAACTTCTTAGAGATAATTTAAACATAATCAAAATTTAAAAATTGTTATTATGTACTTGGTCTTTGAAGATCAACCACCTCATTATTGTCTGCATGTTGAGTACAGCTGACATTTCGGGCACTTTACAGTTGTCCGTTTTTAAGGGACATTTGTTATGCCATGAAAATGGACATCTGTTAAGTGTCCGGAACTTTGGCTGTACTCAATGTGCAGGCAATAGTGATGAAGTCAATCTCCGAAGACCAAGTACATAATAATAATGTTTGTGACCATGGAAGGCTATCTTTCAAAATATTAAAATTGCATTTGTTTCAATATTAATTTAGAGTTTAAAGAATTAATTGTAGAACTAGCTGTTTTTGTTGAACGAATCTGTAACTAATTTTTTAGAATATTTCTAGTAGTTTTCTATTTAAAAGCTAAGAACCTTAGTGGTCACTATTGCCCAGGAAATATTCATTGAAGAAAGTTTGATCATGCAAATAAGTTTTGTAGTTGTAATCCAATAGTAAATAGTTTGGTCATTAGTATGGTATTTTGTATGTTATACGTTTTACTACCTTCTGTGATGAAATTTTCTCAGTGCTTTTAGTTTTTTCAAATGTGGCAACTGAAAGAAGATTAAAAAACACCATCTCTTAAAGTCTCTCACCATCATAACAGGCCCCTAAATATACAGCTGTATTTGTTTGTTACTCCCATATGCATGAAGTTTGATTGAAGTTTGCTGGCATATAATTGGTTTCATACTATACCTTTTTAAAACATTTAGTTTTCATCTATAATTTAGGAAGGAAAAAATCCAATGGCTGCCTTCAGAGCTTATCTTTAATTTGTTTCTTAAGTACTTGTTTTGTTTCTATTTTAATAAAAATTGAATCTAGATGTGTTTAATAATACTGTGTTTGAATCAACCTTAAAAACTTAGAAAAGCAAACAGATAATTTATAATTATTGTTAACTAATAAGAAATGCCTATAGGTAATAAATTATAACATTTCTTAAATTACGAAATGAAAATTTTATTTTTAAACTATTAGAAATTTTTATAATAAAACTCAGAACCCAAGGTCAGTACTAGTTCTTAAATGTAGCAGTTAAAGAGTTACCAAAATTTGTTGTGCATAACATTAAAAAAAAGAAGATTATTCTGTAACTTGCCAAACTTTCCTTTGAGGGATTTCAATAAAGATTTTTGGCTGAAATTGTAAAATAGACAATAGTTTACAGTATAAAAAATGTCACCTAAACACTGTTATTGCAGTTATTTGTTACATTGTAAAATAGTTTTATACTGACACTAATACTTATTACTTACAATAGCCACTATGGAATTTTACTGTGTAACAGGGGCAGTGGCGCACAGAGGATTTGGCTTTGGGGGGGGGGGGGGGGGGGACCACACGGCGGAAAAAATATATATATATATATATATTCAACAAATCCTAAACGGATGAAAGTTCTTTAACATATCACAAAGTCTGAAACATATATATATATATATTTTTTAAGTGAATGGTGATGGGCTTGAGTCAGACACTAGTGCAATATAAACATTATTTCCGCAAGATCACCTCGCACTGACCTTGACTGACGGTCTAGCCAGCACCCCAGCGCGCTGCCTTGTAGGGCCCCGTTATACGAGGGTTAATAGCGCCGCGTTTTCAACGTCGCGTTAACGTCAGTTAGTTGGGTAAATGGAACTACTGTGTTCCATGTTATATGAACGCTATCAACGCCAGCATTGGGCAATGATAACCACCCAGGTTTTTCGCCTATAAAAAAAAAACATCAACGCCAGCGAATTTAAGTTAACCGGGCATTTGAGCGTTGCCAACGCGGATTGACGTGTGCGCTATCAATGCCGAACAAAGTTATATCCGCAGCTACCAGAGAGGCCACAGTAGAATAACTACTAGAAAGTAATTATTTTTTTGAATAAGTGATTATTGTGTACTTCAAAATGTACCCAAGCGAGCCGACTCGACACGGACGGAGTCGATTTTTTCCACACTCTGACAGCACACCGGATAGATATAGCCACAGATCAAAACCAGAAAAACGTTCGATCTCTTCCACTGTTCGTCCATGATAATTTTGCAATTCATGGTAGTTGTGACAGCAGTTGTGGTGAGGTGAAATGCGCGCGCATCCTTCCGACACTTGTCAGAACCATGCGGGTCTGTTAGATTTATCCACTGCTATGGATTTCCGCGACGGACCGGGTCTGCTTGACTATGCTCAGCTCGTGTTAGTACAGCTGAAGCTTGATACAAGTTTTGAAAGTACTGGGTGTGTACCTCACCATCTAGATCTCCTGATACACAATTCCTCATATGTTTCTATTATTTGTAAAAAACCTAGACAGAATGACTGAATGGTTTACATTTTGGAAGTGAAGGACGCAACATTGTCAAAAACGCTGTGTATAACACGGGATCCACGTTACCAACATCGCGCTTTCAACATCCCGTATAACTTGGGAATTTAACGCCCGGTGTTCAGCATTATCAACACGGCGATAATCAGCGCTCGCATACCGTCAACTCATGAACCAGACCACCGAGACTCAAACATCACTGTAAGAAAATCATGATTGCGTAGGGTAAGAATCATATTTATTAAAAAAAAAACGAATTTATCACATCACGAAATCAATCATAAATAATGTAATTTTTAATTGAATATCGACTACAATCCACATTACTAAAAAGACGTTCTGGGGGGGGGGGGGGGGGGGGGGCCCCCGCAAAGGGGGATAAAGTGGCACAGTGGTTAAAGTATTCCAGTCTACTAAAGTTGGAACCTTCAATATAGTTGCGTAGGTACCTAGATCTGGTGTTCAGTTAACTTGCTATAATCTGCTCCCATAAGCAAAAACAAAACAAAAACTATCTTTGTTGACTATCCTAACTGATGCACTTGTTTGGAGTTTTATTTGACTTCTTAACAGAAATAAATTAAACAAACCTGTTAAATTTTTTCACAGGACATTTTATTTTTACTTGAGTTCCATAAAAGACCTGTGCTTGCCCTCCAATTTTCAGTGCTACTTTCTTTTCTGATGGGTTTTGCTGAATATAAGTATTATTTGAGATGGCTATTGGGTGCAAGTCTTCATAAGCACAAGGTTTCGTATTGCAAGGTCTGGTACTTTTGGGTTGACCGGGGGGACACATGGCTTTCGGACGACCGACCACGTGGTTTTGTGCCATCACTTGCTTACAATCTACTGTGCGTCTCTTCTCACCTCCACCGCAGCTCTTGGAACACTGGTAACACAAATATTGATTTATGAATATCCAATGAAATTAAAGATTGATGCCAATAAAATTGTACAAATTTAATATAAATGGAGAAACTCCTAATTTTAGTTTTTTATTTCGCATATTTATTAATCATTACTGTACACTAGACACCTGTTAGTCTGGCATGTGTTAGAAATGTCTGTGTTTCCCCACAGGAAGCCCACATGAGAGTGCTGATGAAAAAGGTACAACAACTCATATCACTTAGGTCAGAAGCCCTAAATAAGATTGTCAAATGAACAGAGAGCAACAAGCACTATGACTTTGTATAAGTTATAAATCTTTACATTCTCCAGAATAATTTTTGTCAAAAGAGAGCTTAACATAAAAAGCCAGTTGAGATAGCTACAATGCTTTGAAGAGCTCAACACAAGATGCAAGCTATCACATCATTTGAAGGTGTCAGTCCTTCTACTCCCACCATATTATTGCGTGCACATTACTTTCAAACTAGGCCTATAGACAGTGATTCAGATTGACTGTACCAAAAATGTTTTTTAAAACTCTAATTTGATTTTAATTGACACACTATGCTTGTGTTATTATGTAAATAATAGTTCTCTGTTATCCATTTTTTTACACATGTTGTTTTTAATTATTTTTCCTCTTTAAAATAGATTTTAAAATAAGGCTTTGATAACCCGGTATAGACAAATTCCTGATTGTGCCCGATTATGAGGGTCTTTCTGAACAAACCACTTTTTAAACCTTTCCATTTAAATCTAGCACATTCTGTTGTGCTACAGAACTAGTTAAAAGTAATGTTTCCATATATTGAAACTATTAGTCAAATTCAATTGACTTGATTAGTTATTACTTTTGTTGTAGTCATTTTATCCAAATTTGGAAGTGGTATCTAAAAATATTTGTACCTACACCACAGAAAAGGGATATCACTAATATTTGGATAAAGTTATTTTAAATGCAATTGTCTCATTTTACATTTCTGAACCCATGTTTTATTAACAAAGTTTTGTGGATTTGAGTATAAAATCATTATATAGAAAAACTCTTATCTCTTTACAATCTGATAAACCCTTTTTAACTAAATAAACTTTTTATAGGAATGAAATGTAAAATATTAATAAAATAAAATAATCAAATTATTAACAAAATATGAATAAGCTAGCATAGAAATTAGAATATTTCATTTTCATGCTGTCAAAAGGATTATTACAGATAATTAGAACTTAAGTTCATTATAACAAGTCTAATCAAAAAGCTGTAGGAATTATTTTTTATTAATTTATTTATAAAAGAGTACAACTTATTTCACTGTATTTTCTTGAAAGTACATCCTCTGATTTTTCTCCATCTTATCCATTTTTATGATATCTCTTGATTTCTATAAAATTTTGGTACTTTGAGAGGAGACTCTCAAGTAGCAAGTAGATGCATTGTCCTGATTCAACACCCATTTACTACTTTGCCAAATTCCATTATCGCTTTAATATAATAAAACCGATTGATTTTTGACCTTATGGAAGAAATTGTCGATGAAAAACTCTGTTGAAATCAAAGAAACTTTGGTTCAACATAACTCATCCGTTTTTTGTTAGGATCTTTTACTAAACCAAACGAGGTATTGCACTCTTTAGCTATTTTTTGCTTTGTTAGTCTACAACTTGACTGTACAAGTCCATTAACTCTCACAACATGACACCTGTCATGAACCTTATACACATGAACACATAGAACCTTCACTGAATCAAAAGTTCATGCTTGTAAACAGTTTGAATAGTTTGAAAGCTATTGTTGCTCCAACCATACATAACTTGAGCTAACACATAGCTCTTCATTACAACTCATCACACAAACACAATCTTTAGCTCTACAATGAGTTGGATTAACAGCAATTATATAACAGCTGGTTATGTTCAAAACACTGCTGCCAACCGCACAACACCATGAGTGGTTGCTCTGTAATTCAAACAGTCCTATAACTTTTGATCAAACCTCATATATTATTACAGTTTACATATAGATGGTTGAAGAACATTTCAGAAATAGAATTTTGGATGTAAATTTTTGTAGTTTTTCATGTGATAGTGAGATACATTACCTTACTCCATTCACCAGTGTGCCATTTAACAGGACAGTCTAATACATTGCAGTACTGTCTTTCAGAGGGTGGCGGCTGCGGGCACATGTGGTTTGGAACCACTATTGTATTGCCTCTGGTTACTTCATGAATACAGTTGATGTCTCTAGTTTGAATACCAATTCCACAAGATTTTGTGCAAGTGGAGAAATCTGAGTGGTTCCATCTTGGAGGGCAAGGCTGGTCATTGCACGTTCTTATTAAAGCTTCTGGCCTAGTCTCGTGAGAACATAAGAAGGGACTTACTACTTTTACGTCTGATTCTCGAATGCACATGATGAGTAATTCTTGAACACCTGTCAAAAGAAATTTATAGTTATTTTTATTTGATAAATTTTGGTCTAACTTTTTCGTTATTCTATCTGTAATAAAATTAGTAATAGAGTTGATCTTATCAGAAATATATGGAGTTATTACCTTATACCTCAATTTGCTAGTGAAAGATATCCAATGCTTGTAACACAATTTACTGCTATGCAGTAGTTTAAATTAATGATATTGGTTCTACATTATAAAATATTTGGAATTTGCTTTACAAGGTGGCTTAAAAATGTTTTAAAAACATCTATTTTATAATAAGTAAGGAAATATAAATGAAAATACTTTTTTTTAAATGTGCAAGTTTAAACTGTTCTTATTTTGAAAAGCTTTTGGCATATAATTTCATCACAATACATTTTTAGTCTTTGCAATCTCATTATTAATATTGGTGTATTTCAAGGCATTTTAGGGGTCCACCGATTTTTCTGGCCAGAGGTAATTTATTCTACAAGATTTTCTGAAGATCTAATATCAAGCTATATATATAGGTCTAAAAATGTCACTCTCTAACAATGTGTTATTTGTTTTCCTTGTTATATTTTCAAATAGATACAATTAATCAATTCTTAAAAATAAAATTAATATACATGCAGTGTCTGCACTATTTTAAAGGTAACAAAAATTTAATTTATAATTTAATTTAAAACAACAAAAGGCACAATAATAGTACTGTTCAAGCATTGGAAATTCAGTGTTTTACATTTACATGTAGGTAAATAGAATAACAAAGATCTATACAAAACGTTTTTGATGTTTTAAGGTAAGAAAAAAATATAGGTGGAGGCAATATATATTTAAAAACAGTAAAATATTCAATTTCAATTTAGGGTACCGGTACACCTTAAAATTGTGTAAACAGTATCACCTAAAGGACATCCCTACCTGAAAAGCTCATTTTAACCACGGATACTAGAATACACGGTAGGGGTCATGAGTAGGATGCGCAGTAAACTCACGTGCCAGCGACGTCACTCTGAACCCACCCTCCCGGCACGCTGCCTGCCGCCCGTATACTTATATTAAATAGATAGCTAAACTGACTTTATAATCGGGATAATTTTGTGAAGGAGTGTAATAAGTAGCTTACTTTTTTTCAAATATAATATGTATAAACTATATTTTGTTTATATTGCCTAAACCATTTATACAAGTCATGTGATTTGAATAAGTAATTAATGAGTCCTGGTTTTGTATTTATAAATTATATATATTTTATTTAGGGAAATTGTAAAAGCATTAACTTCTACTGCGACCGTGTTAACATTAATACCTTCTATTTAATTTTCATTAAAACGTCTAAACTTACTAGCTTGTTTTGATGCGATATTTACTTCTGTTGTTTGTTTCCAAATTCGTTGCAATTACCATTTTTATTACAATGGTTTAACTCTAAACAACTTATTAGATTCAAATAAATTTGGACTTTGACTATTACGAAATTACATGATTTACATTGTTAAAAGTTTCTTTCGTTTTCAGTTTTTTTTATATAGCCTATATTTTAAACATATAAAAAGTTTGTATCAAAAATTTAACTACGAAAAAGCTATGACTTCGTAGTGTTTCTTTATTTAAATTGCCACCTATATTTTTATAGCTGATTTTAAAAGGTTAAATGGCACATATAAATTATTGCTCTGTGGAGAATAACGTACTGTTTAAAACAACAAACACTCCATCTCCTCTATTACTAGGCAGAGGTGAGTAGGAATTTAATGTCCAAATTCGTTGTGTATTACAGTAAGAATTTAAAAATAAATGCGTAGGTACCTTACATATGGAGATTGAGTTAAAGTAAAATGTATCAGATACATAAACAAGGACAAGTTTGAAATTATTATTTAATGGCACTAAATAAGACCAACTCATTTTTGTCTGGAACGTGTTCAAATTGAATGACATACATGGATAGACAAAATAATAGGTTTTTCCATTTTGTAGAGTAAGTTGAATATTGTAATAATTTAGATTTATTTTTGATCGCCATTTAGTGATAACTACCCTGAAAAACCTCAAATGAGTTTGTATTTTGCTTTTGTGATGCATAGTACGTTTGCCAGACACTTATGAAAAGTAAATAATTAATGATTTACTTATCGATTGAGAACATATATTATTTGAGGTTTAAGATAAACTATGTTAATAATTATTACACTTTAGTTGAACAATTAACTTTAAATATTAACGTATTCATATATAATAATTGTTATCTGCTTGAAATTTACATTTGTGATTTTACAAAAACGTTCCGTATATTAAAATTTTTGAAATTTTATAGTTTATAATATTTTCTTACTATAAAGAATTATATAAACAGAAGATTGTAAGAATTAGGTTGTAGATGTTCAAAAACTAACCAAACTTTCTTTTGCCTAACTAAACAAAGAGTTAAGTAGTGGGGGGAAAAAAGTGAAACTAGAACTATAAAATACATAATAAATAAGTTCATATAAAAAATATTACAATATAATGTTCATTGAGATATGAAGCTCACTAAATGTAATATTTTACTAATGTTTGGATAAAGAAGATGTGCATCTGGTGAGTAGAGTTCTTGCAGTATTGATACAAACTATCAATTGAAAACAATTAGCAAATGTGTTCTCCGTACGTTTACAATACAATTTCAGACCAATTAACTCAGTTTCCCTTAGTTAATATTAGTTTTTTTTATGATGATCTTTAAATATTATAATTATTCATTTCTGGGCGTTCTTCTACAAGTAACAAAAGTCTGAAGAAATCAATTTGGATGATATAAACATATACATAAATTGATTATATATACGAGTGAATTGGTTATATGCATTGTACTTACTCATGTAAAACAATATTTTATTTCTTGTATTATTAATTTACAAAATATTTTCCACAATTTTAATAATTAATTTGCTGATAAGAAACTATTATTGATATATAAACAAACTTTTTCAGAAAATGATATCTACATTGCTGGTAATATTATTTAACCATGACAGATCTGCAATCATAATATTCAACTAGTTTTCTTGTAAAATTTCCTTCGAAATATTACCTTGGTTTTACAAGGTGTTGGTTTTAGAATGAGACTGGTAAAACATTTATTTCAGAAACAATTACATGTAAAATATATTTAAAAAAATATCTAGTGGGGAAGACTGATGAAGGTGGTTGGAGCAGATACGAGCTCTCATGGACGAATGGCTTGTTAAAATAAAAAAATATATAAATTGTTTCTGAAATAAATAAATGGTCAACTTATACTCAGTGATAAGTATAAACGAATTACATCTTTATAAATGTTACGGTTTAGGTCAAACATGATCAAACTTTGCATTGAATAAAAAAATCGTTTAAAATTTGTGAACACGGTCTCGGAATTCATCAAACTTTAGTGATTATTACACAAAACTTAAGAGCAACGGCATGGTTAGGGCACTTTTAATATTAATAAATGTATATACTGATATAAAATCGTACTGGCCTGCAAAATTATACTTTCGTCCCTAAGTATTAAAAATATATAACGAAATTGAAGGCTGCAGATTACGCGTTTTAGTGTTCGAATAGCGAATGACATTGTAGACTGTGTAGTCTGTATACAGTGCGGCGAGGCGGTGGGTCCATGGTGACATCACGTCTCCGAGCCGGGCGGCAGGGACCTGCGAATGACCCCTACTGTGTATTCTAGTATCCGTGATTTTAACCTGTTGAGGAGTAGCTGAAAGTGATCCCAAAATAGTACTGACGGTTCTAGCCGTTTGATCCAAAAGAGTAATGACGGTTTTAACCTTCCCCAACAGGCTTGTTGTAATAATCAATATTACGGCTGTTTACATTCTCTAGTGGTGTTCTTATGTACTATTTCAAAGTAATAAACCTCATTAGACAAATATTGGAAACACACACTGCGTTGATAGAAGAGGGCCACAGTTGTCCCGTGTCTGGTGGGTGGAGCGCAGCACCGTTACGCTTGTCAGGCCGCCATTTCCTGCGTCCTCTACCAGAAAATGGCCGAAGAAAACTAAAACACTGCTTTGTATGCTCAGATACAACACGAAGTGAGCGTTGAAGAAAAGAAACAGCTTATGAGTGTACTAAATGTGATGTAGCACTTTGCGCGTACTTGTGTTTTAAAAATTATCACACTATACAGGCATTTTAAAAACAAGATAATGTTTAGTTTTACGCCTATAAGGTAAAAATAACACATTATTTTGGTATTTTATAACATTTAAATACATTGTGAAAAGATAAAACTAAAAAGTGTTCTTTACTCCCTGGTGTCCATAGACCCTACTAAGGTTGAAGGTTATAGCCGTTAGTACTTCTCAACAGGTTAAAAACCTAACTCAATTCTCTCATACAGTTCTTTTTACATGAGCACCTATTACTAATTCTACGCTCCTAATTTAACAATAGAGAACATTTTTAAACTTTATCATTTATAGACAACATTCAAAATCAATTATAACCTGTTTTTAGTACACTACCAAGTATTAGTTTATGAATAACTATCAATAAAATTTAGACGTTTGAAGCATATGTAAAGACTTATGAGTCTAAAAGAAAGAAACACATTCTGAAATTGATCACAAACTGTCTTATTTGGAAGGTTTTTGTCCACCAATGATGATTGATGAGGTAAATGGTGGTTCATAAAGACAACCATGTAAAAAAACATTTGCTCTAGGGTAGTTTAACTGCTTGCTTTTAATATACCAGGTGTCTTAAGAGCCCCCCCCCCCATTATTTTTTTATTAATGGAAATAGAAAGATTTGCTTTGGGGATTGTTAACATGAACAAAAATGGAGTTTTTTGGTGTATCGTAAATTTCAACCCCTCCCCCAAAAATGGGGTATTTTGGGGGTAAGTCGAAAATTTTAAATGAGAACCCCTATTGAGTCACACCTCATTTTAAAGGCCTTGATAAAAGAAGAAGATTGGCGAAAAGCGCAAGTCTGTATGTTGACTCTATCCAACACAATGGCCAATCAAAGTTACAATTTTTTCCCATTTAAATAACACTGAAATGTTAAAGATGATACATCTGTTATTTTTTACAGGGGTTTAATCCAGTAAATCACTCAATCTAAGTTATAAAACATAGTAATTAGTATTAAAACAGTAAAGCTAAGCCCTCTGGAATGAACAGGTACTGGACTTTGGGTTGATACAACCTTGCTTTCTTATTCATAACTGTGCATCGACTCCTAATAGTAAAAAGTCCAGTACCTGGGAATTCCAGAGGGCTTAGCTTTACTGTTTTTATATTAATTACTGTGTTTCGTAACTTAGATTGAGTGATCTACTGGATTAAACCCCTGTAAAAAATAACTGATGTATCATCTTTAACATTTCAATGTTATTTAAATTCGGAAAAATTTTAACTTTAATTGGCCATTGTGTTGGATAGAGTCAACATACAGACCTGCGCTTTGCGCCAATCTTCTTCTTTTATCAATTCCTTTAAAATAAGGTGTTACTCAATAGGGATTCTCATTTAAAATTTTTGACTTACCCCCAAAATACTCCATTTTTGGGGGAGGGGTTGAAATTTACGATACATAAAAAACTCCATTTTTGTTCAAGTTAACAATCCCCAAAGCAAATCTGTATATTTCCATTAATAAAAAAATAGGGGGGGGGGACTTTTAAGACACCTGGTAAATGTTATGTTTTAATAGTTACTGAATGCAACTGTAAGTGAGAAATCTCATTTACATAAATATTAATTGATACAAGGCACAACTTCATTGATTCAACTCATCTATTCAAACCTTACAGTACATTCATATAATATTGTATTACAATATATATAGGCAAATTAGTTATTGTCACTATACACAAAATAATGCACTCTCTTTGTATCATTTTTAACTTAGTAAATAGTGTCTATGCAAGGTAAGTAGTGTTAGGAGTGAGAGGATAATATTGCAAAAAGCAGTAAATATATATTTGTTATCAATACCTCCAAGACATGATGCACTACAGTGTGAAAACCCTTTCTCCTTCCACGTGTAAGTAGCATTAGTTGTACCCGGTGCAACTTTAATATTGGAATCACTGTAACCACCTGATCTGTACGTGTCTGCGTATGATCGTTCTAGAAAGCTATCTTGAATGGTGTCCATTCTGAAATGTTATACCAATAACATGACTGTATAATGTAACAATGAACAGTTGTGAATATTATATCTTATAAGTTGTGAAGCTGAATGTTTGTTCTTCATTTACTTACTTTACATAAAATATATTTTAGCTTTGATACTGATGTATTTAAAATGCTGAGGTTCATATTTGAAAACATTAAGAAACAAGACACAATATTTTGTATTACTTAAACAAAAAACATATTGAACAATACTGTTAGAAGGTAGTAAACAAATTTTTTTCTAATTTTCACATACTATGAAACTTTAGGCTTTTAGGAGTGTTTTTAAAATTGTTCTAAGGTATGTTAGGCAGTGCTTAACAACAGGCAGTGCTTAACAGGTTCTTAGGCAGTGGTAAGTTTTGCAGTGCTTTAAAAAAAGACAAATGTGGACAAAACGTTCGAAAACAACACGGATGAAAATTCCTCACAAAAAGTACATTGCTATTTTTTGCTATCTATTTTACTTTTTGAGTTATTTCCAAAAAACCATAATTACATATGTATAATTGTTATAACAAAATAAAGCTCAAGGTTATATTCGGGGGAAACTTAGGGGCTTACTATTGAGCCCATTTGAAAGCGATTTATGCAAAAATTTCGGAGTTCGCACGTTTTGTCCACTAAAAATGCACTGCAAATGGCCTATGTAAGAGCACTTTATACCTGGTATTTATCATCCCACAGCAGCGCAGTTTTATCCAGTATGTCAATCCATCCGTGTAACACAGCATTTTAGCACATTTCGCTGTGGTATTTTATAAAAGAGTGCTATTTAATATTCCAAAATGTTATCTTAAAAGAGAAATTGTAAATACCTAACTTTGATACAAGTCCTCCAAAACTATAAAATAAAATTTGTAGGTACTACAAAACACAAATAATTTTTAAACAATTTTAAATGGAATTACAACATTATTTTAAAGGACTTATGGTTTGAAGTTTTTTTTGCCAAAACCAAACTGTTTGAGTTTGCATGGTAATCATGATTTAGAATATTGAATCAACTGATTAATTAACTCCACCTCATTCCACTCTGTCTAGCATGGGGAGAAGGGGAATTTAACAAATTCATATTTTCTTAAACTCAATACGTGTGAGTTATTATGACTACATTGAAGTGAGGTTCAACTGCACCAAACTCTGATTGATATAACAGTATCACAATTATACCTACATTTAAATTCAATACTTTTGAAGTATGTTTTTTACATTATTTATAAAATATTCAAAATTTGTATTAAATACTGATTATATTTAAGAAAATTTGATTTCAGTTGCTTTTTGTATTACATTATTTTTTCATCAACTTGGGCCCCTAAAAGTCTGGGGTGCTTTTTCTCAATCTCTGCAAGTTAGGTGTTTCTTGAAATTGGTGGTGTATTAATGTTGATGGTATGCCCTCAAAACTGTCGATCCATCAGAATTTCTAAGAGATTGTCTTGACAGGAATGATAAGGAAAGTAACTTGTATTATATTTAGTATTATTTTAATAAATTTACCTGTTTGATAGGGCACAAGGTGCTTCTACGCATCGTTCTTTATCAACCGGTTTAGGGCCTTGACATTTCTGATCAGGTAATGTTGCATAGGTCCTCGAAAAATCCAGGTATATTTTGCAAGTAACTACCCTTGTTTTCATCCCTTCTCCACAAGTAACACTGCATGGACCCCATGCGTCCGCTACAAAACTAAAACCATATTTTTTCTGAGTAAAAACAATCCCAAGAATTAAAAAACGTGTTTAATGAGGACAGAAGAGGGGAAACATAACATCATTAACAGTTTTCCAAACAAAGGTAACTGTTCAGTACTTTCTGACTTTAAATAGTTTCTTGAAGACAAATAAATAAATTGTTTGTATATAAATATTGACTTGTAATAAAAAAAGAACTTTTTGACAATAAGAACCAATTAATAATGAAAATAAAAAGATTCTATACGGTACACTATTAAAAAATGAAAAAAATTGTATATTTCAAATTCTTTTGTTATAAAAATTGTTAGTTTAGTAAACTTTATTTATTATTTAAAATATTATTAATAAAGAGAAAGAAATCAATTTAAGTAATTTATATTTATATAATTTTCTTGTAAAATGAAGTTTATCCCTTAAATTGATTTTTAAAGTAGCAAATATTTTGTCCAAGCAAATATTTGTTTTCTTTTACTAGATTCTCAAATTTACAAACTTCACTATTACTTGATTAACTATGTATTTGACTGCATACTTAAATTATTTGAAATATTTTGGAATTTTAACCCTCCAAGTGCTAATGTCGCATATGCGACGTTTGCGCAACACATTTTGTAAATGTGTACGACACCGCTATTTTTAATACAATCGGATACTTCTATGTATGGTTGTGTTTGGAAAGAGTCACTTTATTATAATTCAGAGTTTCATAGCGATATCGACTCAAACAAACCTTCGGCAGAATTGTCAAATCAACTATCTAATCGTTTAGTACACGTAGATAGACGCTCGGAACTCGGATTTTGTTTGTTTATCCACTAGTTGTTATTCATTTTTAGTTTCAGTTTAGATCAGTTTATTTTTATTTGTTTTTGTAAATGTTTATTCATTTTTGAAGTAATTATGACTAAACTTAGCAATTCAAGTGCTATTAGAGGTGCGTTTGAAAATAGCGACTTTTAGAGAATTTGAACTGTAAATATTTTTTTCTTCTTTTTTTCTTGTATTTAATGTGTGTGTTATTCCTTTATAACAAATTAAAACTATAAATATTGGGCCTAGACAGTACTTTTATATCTTTAGAGGCAAGTTTTTCTTCTTTGTGAGGAAAAGTCATTTTTTTAATAAAAAACAAGTTTTTTTTATAGACAAAAAGTTTTTTTTACAGCAAAGTAATAGTGTTATGTATACAGGTATTTCTATTCACCATAAAATTGTGCAACTTTTGGCTATATTGGATTTTCTACATTACTTTTGTTTACATATTTTGAGTGAGTGGGTTTAGTACACAAAATTTTTTTTATTTTTGATTTTTACTTTGGTCAACAAAAAAAAGTATACAAATTATAAGGTAAGCCTGTTAAAGCAATTTATTGTAAAGAGCATATAATTGTGATTAAAATGATGTATAATAAGTCTTACATTACTGTTAGTGAGTATTTTATAATGATTTTAGTTAATAAGCATGCACGGAACCAAACAAACCCTTAGCACTAAAGAGCAATATAGTCAGCACTTGGAGGGTTAATTAATAAACTTTACTTTTAAATGACTGAAGCTGTGGTTTTATAAAATGTTAAGACAAGTTCTTGAAACATTAAATTTAAGAATATGTATATTTTTCTTGGAGTCATGTTTTCCAAAACCTAATGGGAAATCAATATATATATGAATTATCTGAACCAAATATATATTTATAACATTCCAAAGACTCATTTACATCACGGTCTGGAATGTATAAACCTGTAAGTTTAACAGATGTACAAATTTATTTGGATTTAAGACACACACAAATTTAATACAACTAATCTCCCAAATCATATTCAATATTTCATATAGTAGTACTAACAAATTATGAATTAGAAACAAATACATAAAGTAAATATAATAAAGTATCCAAGTCACAAATAGATATAACTAACTTTAACTATGTTTCGAAACGTGTTATAAACATTTGCTGAACGAAATCACACGGTGGACAACAGGTAAATTTAGTTATATCTGTTTGAGTTTATATTTAAGACTTTATATTTTGTATGGCAGTAATAAATCAAAAACCTTTGTAACATTTTGTAGGTAATACAATGTTATTTAATTACTAATTAATCACTGGACTAAATATATATTTATGTAAGTACAGTATAACATTGTGATATATTGCATTCTAAAAAGTGAAGATATCACTGATGTGTTTGAATTGTAAACGGAATTCAATTATGAGAACAACATGCAATAAATTATGTAAGTATACTCATGCTCTGAAATGCAAAAGGTGATTAATATGTCAATAGCTGTATAATTTGTTACAATATTCTACTTTAGATTATAAAGTGCAGTGGCCAGAAATATTTGTATTCTGTGTTTTAATAATAAAAATGTAAATATTTTAAAACAATGTATTATTATACAACTCACTTTAAAAACTAGAACAATACTACCATTAGCAAAATTATAAAGTTTGTACCTTAACTTTTACCAAAGTATTAAATGTGCTTAACTCTTTATTTTATATGCAAAAAATATACACACTGTAACCATTTTGTTTTCTCACATATAATAAAATTACTATTAAAATTTAAATTAATAATAAGAGTACACCCCCAGAAGGAACTATTTTAGATAGTTATTTAGTTTGGAGATAATCATCACTTATTTTTAGCATTGTTAACCAGATGTTTAGCGTTATTAATATCTTAGCTTCTCAATGTAATATTTGGTCAGTGCTGAAATGTTTTGAGTTCATTATATAATTGAGCTCTAACTTCTTATACAGAAATTGAGACTATTAGCTGATACACAGCTCATTGAGAGAACTATTAAGTACAGTATGATAATTATCATAACATAATGATCCAGACTGGATGTGGTAAATAGACTTAATCTTTAAAAATGATTAAGTTTTTATATTTACCAAAAAAAGGGACTGTTTTGGTGGGCAGCTATGAAAATTATGGGTTAAATACAACTAATTCTGTATTAATAATTTAAACAAAACATTTTAAATAACATTTACGTTTAAATTTTATGATATGTTGAAATAAATAAAAGGATGTCATTAATTTTTCATAAAATATTTTATTCAGCGACTAGTTCTGGTAAATCTAAATATATATATATTGGATGGTATGTGTCAGTATGTTCCACTAGAATTTGTTTAATTTTACAAAAGGCACAAAACTAAAAACAGGAAAAAAATTGTAATAGCTACTTTACAAAATATTTTTTACAATTATAACACCATTTTTGTAATTTTATAATAAATTACATTTTGAAAAAATACATTGGTAGATTTTTTCATAATTCTTTGTATGCTTAGTTTAGTTAAATTAGCTTACCAAATAGAGTTGTTACAAAAAGTCGCTTAAACATTGTTTAAATATTTTGTTTTAATTTTCAATTGGTTAAAAATGTTATTTGATACATGTAAGATGTCAGAATTGAAACTTTCATATCAACTTGGATGAAAGATAAGTTTAATTACATAATGATTAATTTCACGATGCACCTGCTACAGAAAAATATTACAAATTTTAATCGAACAAATTACATAAATTGTTATAATTCTGTACACCACTCTAGAAATATAGATTCACCATTTGTAAATGTATTTGAGTTTTAAAATAATCATTCTGTTAGTTCAAAAATAAATTTCAAAGCAGTATTTGCTTGAAATCTTGTTCTTTTCTTTTATGTCTAGAAAAGGTTATACTGAAAAAATAGTCTAAATGTAAGTGAAGTTAAATTATAAACATATTTTTAACTAAGCTGTGTAGGATAAAAAATGCACTATATTAATATAAATTTAAAAACACTTTGTTTAAAATTTATTGAAAGGCATATTGTTAGGTTGAGGGATGAGAAGGTTAGTTATTAAGGTAAGGGGCAAAAAGAATTATAGATTATTAAGATTAAGATTACAAAATAAAACATTAATTCTTCTCTTGTGAAAATAAATAAATTTCTTCTTATTTTTTTTTTATTTACAAAAAGAAGTTTTTTAGTTCAGGACTAGACAGATTAAGTTAAACATTCCTAAATATCCATGCTTGTATTTAATTTACAGAAAAACAACCCCACAAAGAAAAAGAGACGTGGGTAGTTATTTATCTATAATCTACAGTGCTGTGCAGAAAAAAGTAGCTGTGACAGACAAAGTTAAAATAAGTGAAGAAAGATGGTGCGAGAAATTAAGCTCATCAGCACACAAAGTCATTTTGTGCATAATAATATGATTGCGGAGGAAAAACAATGGTACACATTAATTTAAAAATATAAGAGTCTTTAAAACAGTGAAGACAGTCTCAATCAGATCTATAAAACTATGATTTAGATAAAAATGTGGTTTAATAAATAACCAAATGCCATTTTATATTATGAAATTTATATCTCTTATAAAATTTTAGCTACAACTCCATATCATTCTAAACTATTTTTGGACAAATATTTGGCAGCATAAGGTTAATGTGATCAGTTTTGATTAAATAATTTTTAAAGAATGAAATTATGTTCTTTACAATTCTAAGATTGTAAGAATTAAGCGATTTCCGCAACCATGATTTTATGAATGTTTTACAAAAATTAGTTATAGTAAAACGAGTTTTATGAATATGATAAAAAAAAATAACATCTAAGAAGTCTTTATATTTTGAATTACTGATGATTACTAAACTTTACTTTTATAAATTTGAAGTAAAAGGGTTTAAATGCTATATTTATATTATAGTGGGCCACAACTAGCCATATGCACTGGTTCATATTAGTAGGACAAAATTTATTTACTGATAGTACTGTAGTGGTTTTCATTTAACAAATTCAAAATATTTGTTACGACTTTTCTTTTAGAGTACAGTTATAAAATAAAATACAAGTTTAATTATAACATATAAGTTACAGTTCCGTTCAAGTACCGTAAATAATAAAGCATTAGATTGAATAATATTTTCCTTATTTACATTATGAATCCATTACTATGTTAATGGTTGTACACTATTTTTACAATCCTTATTTCGATGAGACAAATATAAAAATAATACAAAGTTTAAACAAAATTTGATTTTGGTAATTAACTAACCTCATAATGCTCTCTTTAATACAGGGTGTTTCATAATGAATATTAGGTTTTAAGGCTTTGTAGCATTTAACTTACAATTGTAAATACAGTTGAACTTGGTTATAGCATCAACAAAGGGACCGAACAAATGTTGACGCTTCGTCCGAGCATAACATTTTCATCAAACGCTTTTTGGGACCAACTGAAGATTTCATGATTGGTTCTTCTAATAAAATATAACAGTCACATTTATAATTGCTTACCAATAGTATTAATTATTAGTATAACTCGAATTTTCCAAACTCCTATTTCTTTTGTAACAGTTGTAGTATAAAATACCCATGGTAAACTTTTGTGGACAAGAAATATAATTTTGAATGTAAACTTTCATGCACAAAATAACCATTTTACTGTGAGTGAATAGGAACAAGTGCTTAGATAATACTATTTCAAACTGGGTTCGAGCAATAACGCCCTAAAAAGGTCTTTTACCTGACGTACAACCAGCCGCACCCAAAGAACATTTTGATTGGGCTGAAAAACCACAACGGAACGTCTTCAGGTTTAGCAAGTCGTACTTGCAGGGTGCAAGTAGTGCTAGAAACAGAGATGCGTCTTTGACAGACACAAGGGAGAGAGAAAGAAAGAGAGGCGTAGAGGATAGAGAATAAGTGCAACATCTACATTCAAATGTCGGCTCTTTCTTTTTTCAGATATGATATTTTAACGAAAATATACTCATTCTAAGGCAAATCAAATGAAATTACTATCACCTTATCTTCACACAGACATATATTTCTGTTGAAGTATTTTGAGGATGGTTAAGTACGTCATCAGGAGGGATGCAGTGGTAAAGGAAAATAACCTAACAAAGTATGTAATTCCTTATAAATGTAAATTGTTTGATTTAAAATATTATTCTAATGACATATATATAATTAATAGTTATTATTTCGTATGTTTTACTGCTAGCAAATAGTTTTGTAAACTACATGATGAATTTCTCCAGTAAATTTTTGTTTGTTTGTTAGGTATATTTGTTGAAATAACCAGTTGTCGAGAGTAAATAAGTATTAATTTCACGCACTAGTTAATTTCAATTATCAGATAAAATCAGCTCATTCTAATGCCGTACTGAATTTGAGAGTGGTTATAAAATAATTGTTAAGCACTTTACCTTACGTACTAGCATATTTATTAACAGAAAGATTATGCTGTTACAATACCAACCAAAGTTCCAGGATGAGCAACCTGTGGTGAAACTACGGTACTTAAATAATAAGTTAGCAATCAGGAAGCTATACACATTACAGTACTATTATTTTGGTATAGGTAAGGGTTTTTGAAAGGTAATTAAAAATATATATATATTTATATAAATTTTTAAAATATTTGGAATATATGTAATTTTATTTGAAATTGCATAAAAAACATTTAGCTATAGCATAGATAACTAATCATCTACAATTAAAAAAAAAAATATGTATTAACCTGAATACTGGGTTCACTATGGGGTTATTTATAAAATATCTAAAGGCTTCTGACAACCCTTAGTATACAATATAAGGGCTATCCAGAAAGTAATGTTGTGGTTGTTCAGACAGTTGTTTTTGTATTTATTCTGTTTTTTAATTTGATTGATTCAATTGAATATTTTGTAAACATACTTTAAAACAGATTTTGTAGTTGTTGTCTCTATACAGGCAAACAGTATCAATACATAAATATATTGCTTACATTTTTTTGTATTTATACAAGAAAGCCTACATCAGGACTTAAAACAGAATTTGAATAACCAAGACCATGGTCGTTTTGCACCACAATAACAACACCACAATAATTTTGCTACACCAATACAGTTTTGTAAACAAAAAAATAAGGCTATGTCCATTTAAAAAGAAAAGTTTGATTTTTATTTAACTTTGAAGACATTAATTTTATTGTTATACAACCACGAAAACATTTAAAATGCGCACTACTAAGTTATAGCAGTGTTTTTATTATTTTTGGTCGAGATATTAAATTGTAACAAGATGAAAAGATGGAACACTTTTTCGAGACTTCGACTCGTGTTTTGTTTTAAATACTAAAAAATGTGATGTTTTTGTAACGCACGTCACGTTGCTGTCACGCTAGAAAGCTCAAAAGCTTTTCAACTCTCCGCAGTAAAATTACAAAGATTTTGGTACCACCAGAGGTTTCTACGACGTCTGAGAGAACAAAATTTTACACCCACTTTTAAGACTTTTCTCAAAGTTTTCGAGGTCTCTGAACATGATAAAGCAATAAATATGCAAGATTTCAATACTTCGGCATTATAATGCGAGCCGAAGTAAATATTAAACTAACCTAAACACAGAAAAGAAAGGACACATTCTCCAATTTTAACAACTAGCTAAAGAAGTTATTGTTGAGGAAAGTCAGGCTTTAAACTCATTGACAGTGATAGATGAATTTAGGATTAAAGACATTAAATTAACTCATAGGCATAACCAGGGGGGGGGGTTTGGAGGTTATAACCCCCCCATTGTAAAAAATATTTTGCACTTTGTTTGCATTAAAATACGCTCTTAAGAGTAACTTGCTTTCAACACCTATGCAAATGTCAAGCTATAATAAATTATCAATATATTGCTGTGACATTATCTTTGATTGAATTGGGCACTGGCACTTTATTTAATATAGCATACGATGAGTATAGTGCATGGCCTGGAACACACACGGAGTTTTCGTCCGTCAAGCATTATTTGCCGTGCCATCATATCAATAGAGGTGCGAAGGAGAGTGTTATAACTTAGAAATGTATATGCTCTAGACAGCACTGATATCCGGTGCAGCATATAATGTAAAAGACAGTTCGATAAGAACATCCTGCCTATGACTATGTCAAGTAAGGTTAGATCTGCCTATGTGCGGTACAATTATTGTAGTTTAAGTTTAAGATACAAGTTGTATCAGAAATTATCATTTTATAATATATTATGTGGTCTCCAATAAACACCTACACCAGATTGTGTGTTGTTATTGGTTAAAAACCCAACAGAGAGTTTTAGAGCATACACATTGATCGGAAAAATAAACAATTGGTTTATTTACTGCTGACTGTAGCTGTACAGCCGCTCGCTGCCACTAGATGGATTTTCCACCGTCTCTGCCGAAACAGTGGCGAACGTGACCAAATAAACGCCAATTTTCCTTATTTTAGTATTTTTTCAAAAAATACTATCCTTCAGCCGCGTGTGTAGTTCATCTAATGACAAAACCGACATTCTTAAATAATTGAAAAATGTTTCTTCTAGTTTCTCAAATCAGGAAACACAGTGTAGAATGCTCCAAAATCTTCTGTTAATTTATTTATTTATTGGATTGACCCAAATAAGTATATTTTGTTGCTTCCTTTTCAATTGGCGACGGAATAACAATAAAGCGAGAGTTGCTCTCTGTTTATATCAATAAAACATTAAAAGAAATAATATATTACATAACACACTTCATGATTGATGAACTAGACACTTCAGTTTAATGAATCCCAATGATGGCGTTTAGACGGCGTCGGAAATTTTACCGCCCAGTGTGCACACTTTAAATTTTATGAGCGGCGACGGTAACTAATCCGTAGCCGACAAAAAAACGCTGTGTGTGTTTAAGCTTATGTGGTTAGAGGCAGCGCATGGAAAGTGAGGCGGGGTATGAATCATGGTTGCTATTCTAAATTATTCTAAAATATGCCTGAATCACAATTAGAAGTGGAAAATTATACATACCTTTCCCCCCCCCCCCCCCCCCCCCGTTGTTGTAACCCCTCCTATACGGTCGTCCTGGTTACGCCTATGAATTAACTGAACCTAAAATAATATTATTAGAAATATCCTATATGACATATATGACACAATTGACTATTTTTTTGTTTCTCATAAATATTTGTGTGTTAAAATAATTAATGCTACATATTTAAAGGCATAGTTATTAGGCATATTTATTTATTTAGTACGTGTGAGTAACTATTGTAAAACATTCAAAAGGAAATTGTAGTCTGTGGGTTGCAAGTTTTCGTATGGTTAGGCTGAATAAATAAACAACTGATCCAACTGCTATTCAAGGAAACAACTGAATGGTAAATTATTTTGTAACAACTGAATGAATCAATTGCTTTTAGTTGGTTGTTTCCCTCATTATAGGCCATTCATTTTGTGTTTAATACCTTGATGGTGAAAACATTACAGCCAGTGATTAGTGTTGTGTGGGTAATGCTACCACAGTTTTGTTTGTTTCACGATTGGCATTTTACTAGGCTCTATGAAAACATTAGTTAAGTTAGCCAACTTTTGTAAGTGCTTAATAATATGTAAATTTTTGTTGTGATATTATAACTTGTTTGTAATATTTGGGGATGTTTTTTTTTTTTTTAATGAGCTGTATATAGAACCTTTGTAACCAAACACATGAACAAATTAAATTTTTAAAGTAAACGTAGAATATTATATGTGACTGATAAGAAAGGCAGGTTTCGGCACTGCTACCTCCTCCCCACAATCCACTTCACACTTCTTAATTCAGTTGTCACCACTAACCGAATTACCTATATTAGAATTAGGTATAAGGTTTCAGTATAAGGGGAAGGGGCGATGCTAGCAATGCTATCTTGGTATCAGTAAATCGTGTGGCAGCATGCATCTAGCTGTGATAAAAAAAAACATACTTTTTTGTTGCTATAGATTTTTTAAAGATTTAAAAAATATGTGCTGCAACTGAAAAAGTTAGGGATATAGTAAAATTTGAGCAAGCAATAAAACCTCTCGTTATTCACGCGAAACTCTGTGAGGTATAAGGAAATGAAGCATAATGAGAGAAGATGGAGTGACGTAATGGTGTCTTTTGTTTAAAAATATCAGCACCAATGCATAATATGAAGATCGAATTGAACTGCCAAGTTGTATAACTGATGAATAAGTGGGCACAGCCAATAAGAAAATTTGTAAAAAACATTGTTTTCAAATTATTGAGCTTGCTTATTAATTTCCTCAAATTTGACCCACATTTTATTTCTTAAAATTGTGATGAATCTTGCCCGATGGATTCCTAAAATCAGATGGTGACATCAGATATAACACTTTTTGAGGTATATGATAGGAAAGTAATTCACTACTTGATCATACTGTATAGTGACCAGGGACAAAACTTGAATAGGGGGGTATGTGAATAGCAAAAAAATTAATCGATTATCACAAAAAAATGTGGGCAAACTTTGTCAGGGAAAAAATGACAACAATTTTTTGGATACTCGTATCAGATTTTATGGAGCAGCATACCATTACGAACCCTAAAGTTTACTGAAAATCGTTTTAACGTTGCCTAAAGTGATCCCAAAAAGTGACAAGGAATGTTAAGCCGTACGTAAAAAACTTTTCAGAAAATTTGGTTGAAAGGTGTTCAGCCATTCTTCATACATTCCTGATATGGCTCCAAGTGATTACCATTTTACGTTCATGCATAATACGAATTTTTGCATGCATAGGGTGACAACACAGTGCTTTGGTGGCAGTGAGGAGTGGCAGAAGGCATAAATGAGTGGCTGAAATACCAGGTAACAGAATACAAAAAGAGATTTATAACAATTTTTTCAACTGAACGGGTACGGTGTGAAAACCTTATTTTTTTTACTATTTATTTCAAAACATAACTTTCTTTCTGGATAGCCCTCGTAGGATATAAAATACATTGAAATATAAGTCATGTAATCAGTTATTGTTGTTATATTTATACAATTTGTAGAAGAGAGAAAACCATTTAAGTAATAACAAAAAATTATCATATTGCAATTGAAACAAAAATAAACATACATAAATTATATCTGTCAAGGAATTGAACTTATCATCTTTCCTAAACAGTTTGCCAATAAAAATTATTATAACGTAAAATTATTCAAAACATTTTATAAGCTGTTTGCAAGTCAAACAGAATATTTAACAATTTAATTATGGTACATCTAGTTGTTCATTCTTGAGTTATTCAAGTGCCTAAGAAAAACACAGAGGCAATCAGACATGCATACAGGCTAAAAATAAGTTTGTAATTTTGTTTGATTAATACACATCTGTTACCTTTGAAACATGAAAAAATATTGCTATTTTGGAAAAAAAATTAAAGCTTTCTATACTTCGGAACACGTAAGATTTTCACCAAATAAATAATCTTGATAAGAACCGTTACTAAGTTTGATCATTTGTTTATTTTCAATATTTTTTATCTAAATGAAGGACAATTAAATGTACTTTTTTTTTAAATATCTTTCTTTTTCTTTGCAACGTTTTTTTAAATTAAGAAAAGTATGCAATTCCCTGCTTTTTTTTCAACAAGTGCTTGTTATAAAATTATTCTACAATAACAAAAAAGTTATTTTTTACAAGAAAATGTACACAACTTTTTTATAGAAACAAAATTACTGCAAAGTTTTACAAACTCATACATTGTTACCTCAATTATATTAATGATTGGATTAACTGTCAAACGAAAACTACAGAAACAAGCGCAATAATTTTGTTACAGTATTGGGTCTTGTTTTGTTAAATATAACAAACATACTTATGAGAAAGAGATAAAGATTAACGCACAAACAAACTGGATCCCAAAAAGTTTGTTTATCCTGAGATATCAAGATTTAAGCATAATTATTGTACTAGCAGAAAAAACTAACTATTACAATAGTCAAATATACAAACAAATTATTAGATATGTTATTTTTACTCTTTGGATGTGGGACGGATCAACTATAGTTATAGTGTGGGATTAGTCTATCCATAAATCCCATAGTGTTATTTATTACTAACACTTTTTTTGCTACGGCATACTAGGGTCTTCTTACGAATCACTAGTAATTTGGCGGGTCTTCTTACGAATGACTAGCAAGGTAGCGCCCAATTTAAACGATTGTAAGTTGCTTTAGTCGTTATTTTCCTAGTTACTGGACCTTGACTCGTAAAAGGGTTCCTACCCACTACTCAGGAAAAACAAATTGCTCCAGACAACGACTAAATTCCCTCTTTTCCATTGTAAAGTGAATGGGACAGGTGTGGTTATAACCTCGCCCAATCACAGAGAAGAACACATTTTGCGGGTTTAACCGTGCTCAGCATTGAACGTTTTAACAACCACCAATTTGTATATGCCTAACTCTTTTTATTTAAAAAAGGGAAATTTATCTTTCAAGAAATAATATTTCACAACTAATACAAATGAGGGTATTTAAAATTTCTATTATCATATGAGTCAAATAAACATATATATAAAACAATAAATTCCCTTTTCAAACTTACTTGGGTTCCGAAGAAGAAGATGAAGGCTCGCCAACCAACCTTTCGGCAGTAGGTTTAAATGGTGGGTATGGGTGGAGTAAGGGAAGAGATTCGTCCAAATCTGGTAATGTTTCAGAATCATCTATGAAATATGTTTAGATAAAAACTCAGACAAGTAATTACGTTTATATAAAAGCAGAAAGAAAATTTTATATTTAGCTACGTAATACAGTAATATCATTTGCTGGTATTTTAATCAATGCAGAATTTTGGACATCTAATACGTTTTCTATAACTATCTATTACAATTTTTTTTTACTCAACAGATTTGTATTTTTGCATCAACTAAGGGATATATTATAATATATAAGTTATATCCATTTTGACAAAGATAAGAAATTCCAAATCATGCTAGTAGCAAAAATTCACAGATTTTCTTCAGATTTGTATTAAGTTTTAAAACATTGTTTCAAAACAGGGGGAAAAGTTAACTTTAACTTAAAGAAATTTTGACAATGATAGCAACATTAATTATTGAAATATTTTAATAATAAAGTATAAAATGCAAGAGCAAGGTTTTGGTTTCTTACATATAAAACATATTTACCTGGACAAGATATTCCTGTGGAACAATGTTGAATCTGACTTGGTCGAGTCTCATCGATACAACTAACACTTCCTGGTTTTTCATATCGAGATATTAAACAGCTTACATTACGTGTTTGTATGCCTTCTCCACACGAAACTGAACACTGAACAAGAATTAAGAAATTTGTTGTATTTGAATGTTTGAGATAAATTTTCTGTGTAGCAATCATTATTACATCATTATCGCATATATTATTTCTCAAGACTATTTTTTTGTCGGTGCGCCATAACTTCCTTAATACATCATCAAATTACATGAATAAGGCATCATTTTAAAGCTTTCCTTAACCACTACACCGGAAAAATAGACAAACAGCTTAAAATTCATGTTTCAATAACAAAAATTGATTAAAAAAACTTTTATATTATACTTTGTATGTTCCTAATGAAAGGCGCCATCTAACCATATGTTTGACTAGCATGACAGCTGTTAGTTAGATTGTTTACACTGTAAGATTGTATAGGGAAACTGTTATTTATAAACCAATGTATATAAATAAACTTAATTAACAGGATTAAATCAACGTGTTAAATCAGGTAAATGTAGGCCTACTCCGAACTTGCGAAATATTCGCACGGGTCAGCTAGTATTTATAATTCCGCTTAAATGAAACATGTGCAAATTCAGAGTAAAGAAACAATGTATTGAATTTGTCCAGATTTGTGCTGTGCAGTATTTATGCAATAATATGAGTAGATAGTAATATGGGGTTAATGCTCTAAATTCGAGCTACTGACATCCAAACAGATTTCCTCAAGAAAATAACTAATTAGTTACTCATTTTGCTCCATGACAATGCCCGTCTGTACACTGCTAATCAAACTCAAGATCTCATCGGACCATTTGGCTGGGAACAACTTGATCAACCTATACAGTCCCGATCTAGCACCCAGTGACTACCACCTTCTTGTGCATTTGAAGATGCATCTAGGTGGTCAACGCCATGATGACAATGTTGCAGTAGTTGACAAATCAGACGGCAGAGGATGAGGATGGTATTCAAAAGTTGATTGTATTTTATGATAAGTGCCTTAATAAATAGTAAAAAAGGCCGTAGCCAGGAAAGGTTTTCGGGGGGGGGGGGGGGATTAGGTCAGGACCGGGGATTTGAATTTAAACCCTTTTAACACGTTCACTGCTAAGGACGCACATGTGACCTTAACACTGAACATTATGAGAAACGGCCGACGCACAGTGCATTGCACGCCAACAACCGTATTGGGAGTATTTTCAATTCACTGTGCATTGCTTGCTTCACACGCCACCTCCCATATTGGAAGTATTTTCAATGCATAGTGCATTGCGTGCTTCGCACGCCAACCCCATATTGGGAGTATTTTCAATACACAGAACAATGCATGCTTCGCACCTCAATTTTAAGCCTACGCTCGTATGTGCTATGGACGCACATCTCCGCTTTACAATATTAGTGATTATTACATAGAAAGGTTAAAAAATAAAGTAATTTCTACTCATTTAGACTAAAAATATAAAAAAAATAAAAGGTCAGCTCCTAGCATAGGAAATTCTAAATTTATATGATGATGAATGAATTTTGTTTTGTCAGAGTAAACTATTTTTGTTGAAAATTCATAGTTTTCTTATTTAATAGATCAGATCAAGCTCACAAGGGAGTAAGGCTGTAACCTACTGCATCCATGTGTATTGTAGGTTGTAGTTTAATCTAGCAAATCCAAATATCAGTATGCATGCAATGCACATTGATGTAAACAACTATGTTGCTGGATCCTCTGTTGTGTTGTATATTTTATAATTTAATTTGCACTTTTTAAACCTAGTATTGATTTTTATTACTAAATTTCGGGATTTTTTTGGGGGGGTTTGACCCCCCTAACCCCTCCCTGGCTTCAGCCTTGATAGTAGTAGTAATTATGTATAGAAGTAGATTAAGGTTACGACATACTACACAAAATGCCTGATGTACCAAAACACGCAATATGTAGGCCGTTTAAACAAGCGGAAGTTCTACTATATAAGATGGATCCTGACCGAGAAACGGGGATAGTGCCGAGATAGGGACCGAGGGTCTCCAACAGATCGCTGCGTATCGACGAGGGTCAGACATTATACCCCGCGTGCGATAACTTTTCACTTGGGACTTGCACAGTTTGGCAACGCTGCGGGTCGGCTCGCTACCCCATTCCACTTATCAAATGTATCCGGTTGGACGATGACTCACAACTAGGCTCCTAGTAAAATTACACTTTTTCTTCAAAACTTAATGAAAAGTTCATTATGACTATGCATCTTAAAGATAATTTTCTAACAAGAAATAATATATAAAAATGTTTGTAATCAGACAACTAATAGTATTGGAAAAAGGGTACCGGTAAACTAAGTATATTGTGATCGTTTTGCAGAAAAATTAACATTATATAAAACAAATACTATTAACAAAATAATAAATTCAAAATAATATAAACTTTAAAAAATGTCGTTTTTAACCTGCTGACATTAAATATCTTATTGTAAAAAGTACAATACAAAGTACTTTTTTTATACAAAATGGCGGATTACGGCTAAACTAAGCCAAAATCGAAAAATGTTATACTACATTTTCGACTTACTTTTGCATGTAAAATCTGAATCTGCATAGCCCGCTACAAAATTAACTAAAAACTTTTAAAATTTTTAAAAAAATATGATTTTAGGCTAATTTTGTTTGTTGTAGACAATTACCAAGAAATTATGTTTTTGTCGATAACTCGGTTATCCTTTGACCTACTGAAACTACAAAAAAAAAACTACTGTCTGTCGTTAAAAAATAAAAATATTTTGTCTCTTGTATTTTTTTTGTAAAGTTAACGGTTTTTAAGATATTCCACGTTAAAAATTTGTAACGGCCGCCATTTTGAAAATTATAAAAATAAATTCTTTGTGTTTGGTATACTTGTTGTAACATATAAAATGCTTATTCTAAATTTGAACTTTATATCTTATCTATTTCCAGAGTTACAGTGAACTTTTGTAAAAAAACAAAATGGCGAATTACCGCTAAACTAAGTCGAAATCGAAAAAATGTTATACTACATTTTCGACTTATTTTTGCATGTAGAATCTGAATCTGCAAAGCCCGCTACGCTTTACTGAATCACCCTGTACATCTATAAACAATACTTATAATTGTCCAATTTTAATACATTTTAGATATTTATTATCAGCAAAGTATGACCAAACATGTTATGATAAGAAATATTGAAAAATGTATCAGAAGAAAAAAATAATAATTTGCAATTTCGAAAGAGCCTTCTCAGGAAGTGCATCTGTGAGTCAGCGCGATAAGACACATCCGCTCGTCTCAACAGTGCGACGTTGCCGATACCATTTTCACAGTAAACTCCAAAAATCCCAAGTGCAAAGTTATAGCGCGTGTAGTATAGACAGTGGGACATTCTTCGGGAAAAGGAGTTCTCTACCAGTGTACACAGATAAGGAGAGCAAATAGATCACAGTAATATTCCATACAACCACATCTGTTAACAAGAGTATAGGCCAGGGTTTATGCGTTATAATAGAGAACTGATATCCAGAGTGGTCTGTCTTTTGAGCCAACAATTAGCAACAAAGTGTCAATAGAGATAAGACATAGAGATAGAGTCAATATAGTAGATTAAGTACATTTTGGCAATACAACGATTCTATCATTGAACCTCCAAGTGTATTAATTATCCATTGTATTCAAACCAATCAACCTTAATAAATAGTCTTATTTATGTTTTGAACCTGGACAGAAGGGCAGAACTTTCCAAACCTATCAGTCCTTACATATTTTATAAAGTCATGTACAACACAAAACAAGTTATTGCATATGAGTAGAGCACAGCGTTTGGATTTCTTTTTGCCCAGAATAAAAACTAAATAAAACCCAACTATTGATTACTTTACTATAGATTTAAAGAATTGATTAGTTTAACTTTCATCGAGGTATAGTTAGCAGAGGTCGTGCAAATCAACAGCCAATTAATGCATAGTAAATTCTGACTCCATCACTTCCCAAACGTTCAAATGAGCCGTAATTTAGTTCATTGTTAGTTAGCAATAAAATAAATACTTACCCCTGACCATTCTCCAGCCGTCCAGGTTGGAGGACAAGGTGTTGTATTGCAGGGTTCAAGCATTCGAGGTTTGTGCCCTCGACAAAAGTGATCTGGTACCTGAAGCAGTAACAAGTTCAAAGATGTTTATTTCTCACAAATTCAGGCAAGCAAACAAATACAAGCTCTTTAAAAAGTAATTTTCGAAATAACTGGCAAGAAGCTTTAGACATGTTACATCTTTTGGAAGAAATCTACTGAATTAAAATAATTGCCAAAAACTTTTTAAGTAGGCCTACTTGTAGATTTTGTGATACATAAACATTATTACGGTACATTTTCAAACCAAATTTGCATTAAATAACATTTAAGTTTCGAACTTAAAGTCTCATACTAAAATTAGAAACTTAAGACAAAGTTTTTTTTTTAAATGATCAAAAATCAAACAATGTATTTTGGTCTCTTGATTTGAGTTAAACGTTTTAAATATTAGAAAATCAATTACAGTCATGTTTTATTATCCATAAGACTTTTCCTTGAATAGAAAATGCAAGGTGAATATAGACGGAACAGTAATTCAGAAATACTTAACTATAACGGTTAATTATTAATTATTTAATATGTAACAATTAAAAACATTTCCTTTTTGTGATGGATACATTGTGAAACTAGAAAACAGTTTATTAAAAAAAATCTACATACAATACTTGGGGAAATTACACTTTAAAAATGTAAGTTAAATAAAACTTGCACATTATTGAGAACAATAAACAATTTTTTCAATTTTTTTATTTATTAGTTGACTGAAACTAACAATGGAAAATGTAATACAGGTATTGCAAATTTTAGTATTGCCAACATTTTGGAGTAAAAATATAAGTTTAAATAACTGATATGCAAAACAAAATCAACACAATCTTAATACTACCAGACTAGAAGTGAGACTTTAGTTGAATTTAAGATATCATAGATGTATTTTATTTTGCTATTTAAAAACTATTAGATTTTATAGTAAAAGTCTAATTTCAGACAGATAAATATTCTCAGTATCAAAAAAAGAAGGAAAAACACCCACGTTACTACAGTGACATAGAAATTAAGAAGATCGTGTATTTAACTCCTTTCACGGTAAAATATTGATTAAGTTCCTTCAATCTGTTCCTTCAAGATAAAGAGTTGTTTAATGATTGGCTAAGATTCTTTTCAAAAACAAACTTTTTATTTTAAAAGCTCTTTTCAATTTAATCAGACAAGTTTCAACAAGTTAGATGGAATCATTACACGAGTGCCAAGATTTTGATTAATTAAAACATTTAGTCTGGCCGCCTTCCTTTCTTCACATTGGTAATTATATAATTAGAAAGTAAACCCTTTAAGAAACTCGTAGTTCTTTATTTTAAATTGTAAAATTTTTAATTAAATTCAAAATCGTAACCCTTTCGTTCCTTTAGTTACAGATTAAGAAGATATCAACCAAACTAGCGGCTTTAAAACAAGTAACACAATTTGACAGGATAAAAATAAATATTCCGACATAATCAATTTCAATATTACATTCATTTTATTACTAATCTTTTTAGTCTGCTAACTTTAATCTTTACTTTAATCGTTTATACTTGTAAGAAAGAATTAAATATCATAATAAAATATGGTGATTTTTATAAGAAATCCTTAATTTAGTTATAATTTAATTGAATTTAATCATTTTAATATTTAAAGTAGTCATATCAGTTATTTGCAGAGTATTTGTTTGGTATTTAACATTATAAGCGTAATTAATGATTAAGCTTACTAGTAATTTCACTTCCAATGGAAAGGCCAAGAACCATTCCAGTAATAGTTTTATTGGTCCCTGCCTTACCATTATTTACTCAGTAAGACTCGAAGTTGGCTGTGAGTTCAATGCTACATCAGCAGATAGTTACTATTTCTCCCTCTGTTCCCATCCCCTTTAATCTTCAAGACAAAGAATAATGTGATCCTAATTGTTGTTGAAAACTTAAGCCCTATCAATTCGACAATGGAGGGAATGTATAAGCCTGCACTTAAGTCATTGAGAAGACATAATCTAGCAAAATTTGTATACGCATTCAAGATTTTTAGCTTATTGCATGGGACAAAATTACATGATTAAAATTGTGCAATTATTTATTTACAACATTATTTGGCTCTACAACTTAAAAACAAAAAAAGACAGTTCTAACAAATCACACCTACTTTATAAACAAACTTATTGTACTTATTATACCAGGCATGTTTTGTTTATAATCAAATTTGTGGCAAAAAATATTGTTTGATAAATATTACCAAAAGAAAGAGAATAAATGAGGCTTCATATTCCTAATTCATGTTTGAAAAAAAATTGGTTTCCATTATTTTTGTATATATCGGCAGTTTACAAGCTTGTTGCGTTATAAACAAAAACAAATTGAGCTTTAACCCTTTCGACTCTCATTTCGGATTCTCCATCGGATCCCCTACGTATAATTTAATATGCAGGTATGCAGTACACTTTAGTAACTACTGCAATTATACTACTGATAAAAAAATGTCTTACTTATAGACCATTATTTTTAGTCCAATACTAAAGCTAATGAAAACACCAAAAATCCAATAAAAATTACTCATATAAAATGTAGTAATCTAGTAATTTACAAATCCAGCCTAACTGTTGTACGGTTTCATATTCCCTCTTTAGGTCACTGAATATATTCATCAACGTCTAAAGATTCCTCCAAATACTGATCAATATCTTTGTCACTCCATAAACTATTTCCACTCAATTTAAAGTATCCTCAAAACAGAAGACAGTGACAAGATTCGATCAGCTGACGACACAACATCATTCACAGAACAATAAATAACAAAGTACTGTCAAAGATTTGTTCATCACTGATGCACAAAATATACTGAGTACAATCGATTACATCGAAATACATAACTTCGAACAAAGTAACAACCGGCATGTAATTGAAAATGGGAAATGGCCGTTGTCGGCTCAAAAGGGTTAAAACATATTCAGGATTTTTTCTAAAAGTAATATATCTATATAATTTTATCAACCTAGATGTACTGTTATAGTTTCTTGGAGGACATATTGAATGAAGTCGTAGAAACAAACAAACCTTTGATCGTGTACCATTTGCTTCTTCAGTACAAATGACGACTCTTTGTTTTGTACCACCTCCACAACTAACAGAACACCGTTCCCATTCTTCAGTTTGCCACCTGAAAAAAATCAGAATAAATTAAAAAAATCTACTTGCTTAAAACCTATGAATTTATGAGTAGATCAAAAAGTTTTGTACAATTATAATATGATCAATTAATATATTTTACCAGCTATTATTTTCGACAGCTAATATTTTGGTTTACTTACTTTGGGGGGCATCGATGCGTATTGCACTCGACAATTTGGGCTTCTGGTTGTTGTGCTAAGTTGCAAAGTTTTGGATCAACCTCATCACCTGTTACTTTGTTACGACAAGTAGCTTGAGACATCTTAAAGCCTAAACAAAATTAAACTTTGATTAACGATTGGCAACGGTTAAAAGCATAAAAATAATAAATTACAAGAACAGACATAAAGTAATTAGTAGAAATGAAAGACTAGGGAGAAGGTTATCTTATTATTTTACTATACTTATCTTACACACTAATTAAAAAAAATAATCGTCAGCTGTTACTTCGCTCACAAAGCATTTCGGATCTATGTTTATATGAATTTTTATCATTATTTTTGCTAGTGGAATCAGCTCAGAAAATGCTTCGAACATTATATGAATCCCTCTGTATATACCCATATGATTTAAAATGTTTGAATTAATTTGAAGTTTTAAAAACAATTAACATTGTCTTGTTAAAGAAAGTGAACTAAAACTATTTATCAGTGACTATTAATATACTTTGTCCAAATAGTTCTTATATTAAACTAAAAAATGTCCAATTTGTTTTTACAGGCTTAAAAACAATTTGAGTTGGTCACCGGTAGTAAATTCACTGAAAATTATACTTGTAGACAACCATTATTAAATATAAATTTTGTAATCATACAGCCTTCAGATCTTTATTTTTTAATAGAGGAATCTGTACGAAAAAAAAAAAACTGTCACCATAAAGAAGTACTAAATAATGTTTGATTACCTCCTCCACATGTAACTGTACAAAGTGATACAGGTGCGATCATCCAGCTGTACAAAGGAAGAGAACAGGAAGATCCATCCCCTCCACACACACCACAGTCATCCACTTTCCTAGTGGATCCTATCTCCAAGTCACAGCCAACCCTCTGAAAATATTTCTTTTTATAGTGAAATGGTAAGAGGAATTTTTGTACAGTATACGTTGGCTAGTCATATATTTTATTGAAATACAAAAACAACAATGATAGCCACTGCAATAAACTGAAGGATGAAGAATAGTAACAACTGAACAGTACCGAGAAATATAAATAATAAAATAATTAAAAAACAAAACCTCAATATTTAGCGCAATCTTATTAAAATGTAAGCAAAGAATATTTATTTTATAAGCAAATGAAATAAATAATGTTTAATAATATTTAAAATAAAATTATAGTTGATTTTCTCATTAATAGTTAATACAGTAGTTGGTTTATAGTTAATCGAAAGAAATTCAGTAACAAAAGTCAATTGAATATTTCTTTCTTCCAAATAATACTTCACGGAATTATTCTCTTAGAAAGAAAAGATTATGAAAAGTGAGAAGATAAAATACATTAATTTAAAGTACAGCAGCAGACTAGATCTCTATTGTTTGGAGCTTTACTTTCAAATTATAAACAGTACCAGGAGACCGAGCTAAAGCTCGATTATAAGCAGGGCTATGATTTCAATAATAAATATTGGATTATTGAGTTTTGAGGTTAGGCCTATAACAAATTTTATAAGAAAACAGATGATTATTGTAATGACATTGAAAACATTTGCATCAGCTGTGCTTTGTATTGTTTAAAATGGACAAATTTCACTTTTTAATTTAATAAAAAGACGTAGAAAACGAATTTTCCCAGACTGGTGACCATTTCCAATCGATTTCTCGTGGCCAAAAGCCCCATATAAAATCAAAAAATCAAAAATCCTTAGACGGAGATTCCAGATCCATTTAGCAGACAGACAATTATCTCTCGCTTTAGAAGATAAGATATAAAATAAAATGTAAATTTTGTGGTTATTTATAACAGTTCTTGTTTTTTGCATAGTTTAAATGAATACCTAGTTTTAACAAGTTGACAAACTACATTTTGGACATTTCTATTCCTGCAAACTAAATAAAACAAAGACTTCGTCAATATTAACTATCAAAACAGAATACTTTCATGAACTCAACTTACTAGAAAACAGCCGAAACAAAAGTATTTCAAAGGAAGTGTTTCGAATACTACAAATT
>JAGFPH010000768.1:313466-335760 GCA_018207615.1 Philaenus spumarius | reverse complement strand
TTACAACATACATATACATAAATATTATAAAATATGTGGTTTTCAAATGGCATTGTCAAACAGAGAAACCTTTTGAGATATTAAAGATGATATATTTACCTTATGGGACAGTATGAAGGGATAAGCCCACTGAGAGGCATGTTACATGTGGTAAATACAGGATCCCAAGGTAATGAGTTCTGGCATAATAGATGACTTGTGTCGTTTGTAATTTAAAACAAGGCTTTTAATCTGTGGCTGCTTTCAGTTAGATTCTTTGTGATTCCATAGAACATGTACTGATGGCCTACGTGGTGTTTGTAAATAATGTTTAGTAAATGCAAGTCATGGGATTAAGTCGGATTTTAGTTATATATGTGTAAGTAAATATATTTAACAGCCAGTATGGTTTCTTCGACTTTGATAAATAACGAGAAAGTTTTTTGGTTTCGAAAATGAAAGAATGATTCCTTTCCACTACGATTAGACCTTAAACGAAATGAACTAATTTCCATATTATTTAATAAGGGATTCAATACTAAGGGACAATTTAAAGATTTCCAGCACAAAATATTAATTACAATTTTTCGGAGAGCCACCCACAATCTCAACATATGGATTTGACAGTTAATACCAGACGTTTTCTATTATTTTATAATCCACCACTAGTTGTGTTAGTTGTTTCCTCTTCGGTATGTTTGCAGATAGTAAGTCATGTGCGTACCGAGTTTGGCAAAAATTGGTTCATGGGTTACTGTATTTATTTTGAAAAAATGTATAATGCAAACGCATTTAATCTCGATCAGGTTTTAGATACAAATTGTAGGCATCACGATTGATTTAAATTTGATAAAACTTATATATACTAATGAACCCTCTAGTACTTTATAAAGTTGAACAAGAAAGGCAAGTAAGATTTTACATATATTGTACTAACATCACTGTTTAGAACACTCTAACAAAATACATCAAAAGTCTTAAATCGAGGTCTTTACTTACATGTGATTGAATGCTGTAAGTTTTCAAATAACATTGACTAAGAATAATAACTTGTAACATTTCAGTAATAAATGTGTTATGTAAACTGATGCTTTATATAAATAAATATTAAATTTGTAATTTTATTCTTCTCTAAAAACTTAAATTTGCTGAAGCCCAAGCAAATACATTCTCAGAGAGAGAGAGAGAAATGAGATCACGATTATTAAAATTAATTGTATTAATTCTCTAAAAACAATTTGAATATCAGTGAAAGTGTATAGTAAAATATTTATACATTTACAAAATACTAGGGGAAACCCTGCGTGCTCCGCACGCCAACCCTGTTGGAATCTTCTATACACATAATGATGTTATGTTTTCTTTGTAATAAAGATGTAGGATTAATAATAACCCCAAAGCTAAGATGGTAAACATCTTAAATGTTCAAATCAAATTATTTTGTATATTTTATAACAGCACTTATAATAAAGGTTAAAAGAACCAGCAAGGCTCAGGTCTACAAATAAAAACCTAACCTATAAGTTAGAAATGCAAAAAATAGTTGCTTCAAAGTTTGAAATCAGGTGTTAATGGAAATATTAGAGCAAACAGCTGTTTTATCTCTTATTTCATTCAATTGGTTGCTATGGTGATAAATGTAAATACATGTATTGGTATAACCTATTGGTATTCTAGGCCTAACCTAAGAATTTTTTAAGAATAAATTTACATTGAAATAAAAAGTGTTTTTATCAAAATGAATTATAGCCTATGTTACTCAAGGATAGTAAAGCTTTTTATTATTAAAACTATTTTTTCAATCGGTTCAGTAGTTCCAGAGATTACCCCCTACATAAAAAAAAACAAACAAACATATTTTACCTCTTTATAATATTAGTATAAATAATAATAACCCCAAAGCTAAGATGGTAAATAATGTCAAATGTTCAAATCAAATTATTTTGTATATTTTATAACTAGAGTTATAATAAAGGTTAAAAGAACCAGTAAGGCTCAGGTCTACACTTTAATAAATAACTAACCTAAAATACAAATAGTTGCTTCAAAGTGTGAAATCAAGTGTAATGGAAATATTAGAGTAAACAGCTGTTTTATATGTTATTTTATTCAATTGGTTGCAATAGTAATTCATCAGTCTAGGCCTAACCTAAGAATTTTTTCCGACTAAATTTACAAATATTTAAATAAAAAATGTTTTTATCAAAATGAATTATAGCTTATGTTACTCAGGGATAGTGAAGTTTTTTACTAGTAAAACTATTTTTTCAATCGGTTCAGTAGTTCCAGAGATTACCATCTATATACAAACAAACTTTACCTCTTTATAATATTCGTTTAGATTTAGAAATCAAATACATATAGAATACAATATTTAATAAACAAATTGAGATAAAATAGTTATTGAATATTCAAATTAAATAATGTTTATTTACTTTTAATTTAAAGTTTATTGTTGAAAGACAGGAAAGTATTATTGACGGATATTCAAATACGCGTATTTATTTCTTCTTCAGGTGACCAAATTTTACCAGTATAGAATTAAAAGTTTGATCACTTAATATGTCAGAGTGATTTATGAATTATGTAGGGGTTATTGTAATGAATCAATAAATTCAGTTAGGAGGAAGTCATGGTCAGCTGAGAAATACCCTGATTTGACCATTAGAGCGAGATTTCCCTTAATGGGATTAAACTTCTACGTGTGCCCATTAGGGAGCAGTAGTGGACCTTCTACCTTCGACTTGGTTGCCATTATATCATTCCTTATAAAATATAAAGCTACACTTTCAGTTAGTGTATTCAGTCCTTTACTACTAGGCTACCATTAGTATAAGGAAAAAGTTTAAAATTACCTGGATTTCTTTTAAGTGAATAAAATAAAAAGTTTATATTGTTAAATATTTAAACATACAAATAAGTACACATTTCGTTAATCAATTTATTGCAAACAAAAAGAGTATAGTTTTTTTAATGTGTTGTTTTTCCTTTCCTTAGCTTGAGTTTTTTTGGGAATCATTATTTTCACCCAAGTATAAAATATTTTTTAGGAAATTATGAACGAGGTTATTAGCAATTCAGTAATTCAAAGAATTTGTACGTTACATTGGAGAAAAGGATTATAACTAAACTGATGCTTTGGAAGAGAAGGGCACACTCGTCTTTGGTGGGATCAAGTTTAGATCAAGTCAAGATCAAGAATTAATTATAGTATGGATAATTTATCGAAGGATAATTTGATTATAATGTTCATAAACTTTCAAAAACGAGTTTGTCGAACGCTTTTTATCGTCGAAGCCATCTTATTATTCTTTGAAGTAAGCTAATATTTTCTCAAGAGTCAATATACATTTTTATTTAATAATATTTATTTGTGTCAAAATATATGCTGTGATATTTTCAAAGACAGAGGGAATCAAAAGTAGTTATTATACTTGCAACAAAACATGTTTAGAAAACTAGTAGTAGACTACAAATTTTCCTCAAACGCTACTAGTAAAATGTTTAGATACAGTGTTTGAGAACAGAAAAACTTGAATTAGTATTGTTCTTGTTTAACGTAGAATGCGATAGAGACAAAAAGATGCTTAGAAACATTGTTAAATGTTTCTGAAACATACGCGTTTACACTTTAAAACTGTGTTGCTAAACATCTCTACTCATTTCTGTCAGTTAGGTTTCCTGATTCGGTTATCACTTCGTTTGCAGCGCGAACCCCAGTCGTCATTGCTATCTGTTTAAGGGTTTCTTTCATTGTGGTTTTTTTTTCGGGAGTAAGTGATAGGGTGGGACAAAGACATTATCGACAGACGAGGTCGATATCCCTTAGTTGAGTGTCATTGTTTCCTGTTCAATGTGATCAATTTTATCGATAACATTCTGTACTACTCATTCTACAAGTGTTTTAAGCTTCCGTTAACTAATAAGTGTCCACTTTCGAAATTAACAAATCCATCCTTTTTAAATCACTTAACAAGTCACCACTTCTGTATATGTCTCGTGCAATCTGTGAAGGTCTCACTTATAGTACCTTGGTGGTTGCCAAACAGATGCACTTGTAACCACACACGGCTACCGCGAAGGTAACGTCATTCTCATTAGACTAGGCTGATTGCCACTTTCCTCCAGAAATTTATATTATTATTATTAGACTAATTGTAAATTTAAAATCTTCCTTAAATATGCTTATAAACAGTGTACATAAACAGTGATTACAAACATTGGCGAAATAAAACAATATTTTTAAACATTTTTTATGTTGCAATTGTAACAAGAGTGCAAAGGATACAAAAGAAAATGTAATTTAATTAATACAAATCATTTTAAATAAGTTATCGAGACTTAGACTATAAAGAAAATTTTTTTAACTATTAATTCAATTATCGAAATGAATTGATATATATATATATATATATATTTTTTTTAATGAGTTTAAGGCTGTACAACCCGAAAACGGAAAACGGAGCGAGGGCCAGCCGATCTTTTGCCGTGGGGGTCATAAAACTGTCAAAACAGCCAGGTAGGGCCGAGGGCCAGTCGACTCTCCAGAGCGGAAGTGATTCAGGGGAGGGGTAAGATTAAATGCATAGAGTACGACTCTAAACTAATTTCTATAGAAGAGTTTTTAAGGTTAATAACTATACAAATATTATAATCATACTGTTATTGGCAAAATACTATGACTAAACAGTTTAGGTAAGTCCTCTAGTTTTTTTTAATTCTAATTATATAAAGTGACTAGCTGACCCGGCAAACGTTGTTTTGCCATATAAATAATTTTCAAGTAATTTCTAGTGTAGACAAAAAATAGCTTAATTATTGTAAGTGTGTAAGAATGTGGTATATGCGTGAAATAGGCATGGAGCGCTGTGAACGATGAGGGAATATATAAATAACAAAAGGCAAACATTATTTTTAAGTTATTATAATTTATTCCCCCCACCCCCCTCCCCCCCTTAGGAGTTGGTGATAAAAGGGTAAAATTTTAGAGTTGTATGTATTTTTTAATGCGACAATAAAGATATTAAAAAAATGTCTAAAAATTAAAGAAAAATGTTAAGGGTGGACAACCCTTATCACTAAGGGGTATGAAAAATAGATGTTAGCCGATTCTCAGACCTACTCAATATACTCACAAAATTTCATGAGAATTGGTCAAGCCGTTTCGTAGGAGTACGGGAACGAACATTGTGACACGAGAATTTTATATATAAGATAATACAACGAAATATTATAATTATACAAATATTATAATCATACTGTTATCGGCAAAATACTGTGACTAAACAGTTTAGGTAAGTCCTCTAGTTTTTTTTTTAATTCTAATTATATAAAGTGATAATACGACGAAATATTATAATTATACAAATATTATAATCATACTGTTATCGGCAAAATACTGTGACTAAACAGTTTAGGTAAGTCCTCTAGTTTTTTTTTAATTCTAATTATATAAAGTGATAATACGACGAAATATTATAATTATACAAATATTATAATCATACTGTTATCGGCAAAATACTGTGACTAAACAGTTTAGGTAAGTCCTCTAGTTTTTTTTAATTCTAATTATATAAAGTGATAATACGACGAAATATTATAATTATATAAATATTATAATCATACTGTTATCGGAATACATAAACGATAATTAAAACCTTTCCACCCGCACACCCACCGCACAGTAGAACAGGTCACTGATCCTTAGCCGGCTGGCCCTCGCTCCACCAAGCCTCTGGCTGTCAAATTACCCTCGTCAAAGTTTTTGGGCAACTGGCCCTCGGTCGTAGACTCCCGAAACAATGTTACCACCTCGCTAGAAAATTGTTTCTCATTCGATTGTTTTGCACAATCCTACGCAAAAAGTGCTGCCAGGCGGCAATGTTAGTCAAACATTTTTGAAATTTTTTTTAAAACAAATTTAAAATATAGATTTGTTTGGCCACGAAACAATATCCTAACGTTGGTAAGGCCATCCTTGCAATTTTCTCTAAAATTGTTTGTTTTTGAATATAAATTATTTTAGGTCTAAGAATCGAAAATATTTCCATTTTCAAAAACCATATAAAGAATATCAATTTTTGATGTTGCCAAAGCTTTTAGGTAATCTCGAAGGAGCGAAGAGAGGACCTGGACTAAAAGGTAGACATAGAGGAAATAGAAATCTGTTGTAGGTGGAATAAATGATTCGAGAATTTTCGTTCGGCATAGGTAGAAGAAGAGTGAGGTTTGAAATAAAGAAGAAGCACACAGATTTGACTTGTTAGCAAGGGCGGCCCCTTCTTATACCGGGGAAAAGAAAAAATGTATATTCGTAATTATAGGAAGGGGGTTTTCTTTTAAAACAATTATTTGAAAGTCATAATTAAGTAGAAGTGGTTTAGAACTACAATGTCTTATAAATATTGTGTAGTAATTACACAACGTATAGTTAGAAACACCCGGGTGATAAAACAAAACTACTAAATTAATTTTTTAAATTAATTTACCAACCTTCAAATGGTCCTGTTAATTTCCCCTCTACTGCTGTTGGGTCTAACTAGTTTCGACACATACCTCTGTCATTGTCGAAGACGAATATTTAAAACGATGAACACATGACACAAAACACTACACAACACATAAAGTACAAACACGTAATATTCACCATTAAAGGGTCGTTAAATGATTAAAATGGGACATAGCTTTCCACACAACTGAGTTCGCGTTCGAGACCACCCGCAAGTACTTGTGTGGAAAGCTATGTCTCATTTTAATCATTTAACGACCCTTTAATGGTGAATATTACACGTGTTTGTACTTCATGTGTTGTGTAGTGTTTTGTGTCATGTGTTCATCGTTTTAAATGTTCGTCTTCGACAATGACAGAGGTATGTGCCGAAACTAGTTAGACCCAGCAGCAGTAGAGGGGAAATTAACAGGACCATTTGAAGGTTGGTAATTAATTTAAACAAATTTATAATAATGGTCCAGGAAGTAGGAATCACAATAATGAATAATTACTAAATTAATATTGTTATTTGGGATTTTAAAGTAATATGGAGTTATGGTTAATAGAATCCTATATATCAAAATTTTCTCCATCTATCTTGGAATAACCTATAACAGAACTAATGTTGTTATTTTATTTACTTTCTCACTATACTATGGTGTAGAGAAAGTAGGCTATAGTGATTTCAAAAAAAGTCGATGTTGATATTTTTGTGGAAATATCCGTTTTGGGACCCCCTGAGTCCAAAAAAGTGGTTTTTACAAAATGTCTGTCTGTATGTCTGTATGTATACAAAGCTAGAGAGAAAACTATTCCATCGATTTCAACCAAATTTGCACCAGACATGTCAAGTAGGCATGTATAGATGCACGAAAAAGGATTTTGAAAATTTTTGAAAAACAACTACCTTTTTGGCAAAAAAAACCACGAAAAAATCAGTTATTTTTTTATAAAAAAACGGCTCTAACGATTTTGATAAAATTTGGCTTTTTGTAGCCTTTAATATGCCCTATCATATGCAAATAAACAGCATCTTTCTAAAAATGCTCGTTTAGCTAATAACTGATTTTTGGGGGTTTTTTATGCCATAAAGGGGGTTGTTTTTTAAACTGTTTCAAAACCTTTTTACGTGCATCTGTAAAGACCTAATTGACGTGTTTAGTTGCAAATTTGTTTGAAATCGATCGAATAGTTTTCTCTCTACATAATAATAATAATAATATTTATTAGTTAATCTCCAACTTTAATAAAAAATCACCTCTCCTGCCCCACCATACAAGCCACAGTGAATCTGTTCAATAATTTAAATATGTTTGTGAGAAAGTATGTGCCAGTTCCTGGTACCGTTTATTAAATATACATTTTTTTGGGGCCCCAAAGGCAACCCAGCAATGATGCAGTTAATATTATTCAATCAATCTTTAATAATACTGAGGTTGATAAGAAAAACACACACTGTTACAATCCACTTAACTATTTTATTACTCACGACCGGTTTCGAACTTTACAGAACATTAACTAGTGAAATACTAACCTAATAATACAAACAACACTAGATCTAAAGATGTGAATGTGGGAGGGGAGCAGGTAGAAAGTTTAATAGTATAAGAGCAGGTAGAATCCAGTAAAATAGTTGTGTGGATTGTAACAGTGTGTGTTTTTCTTATCAACCTCATTATGATTAACTTCCACAAAGTTAAAGCCTCAAATTTCAAAATTATTTAATAATACTATACCTGTAATAGTGTTTAGTATATTGAACGGCGAAACAGTGAAATTATGAGAGAAAGTCTGTGTTTTATAAGTCATATTTTTTTTATAGAGTAGATCAGTAGTCTAGTATTTTAATTACAGGAGTTAATTTTTGTAACATGGTCAGAACTGGACCTATTTTACAAACATTTAACGGTTAATATTTTCCTTGGCTTGGCAAATTTTAAAGGTTTTTCGTGGGAGGTCAAGAACTTCCCTGTACTCCTTTTTGCTGGGAGGGTACTAATCTTCATATCCCCACTCCCTTAGAAAATATAATATGGGCGCCTATGATTCTCGGCATGTCTTTAAATGATTTAACATGTTGATAAATATTGATGAATACTCTCACTATGCCATAGCCAAATGCACAGAATAGGTTACGTATCAGAACTTTATACTCAGTTTTTCTTTCCTTCCACTTATATAAGTATTAAAAAATACTTCAAATCAGTAGTTACATTACTTTAATTAACTACAACTGCTGGTGGTGAATAGATAACCAACAGTGAAGCACTTTTCTCATGAGTATAAATATATTAGTTTTTAGTACTTATTCAATAATAACTGTTGTATAATAGAATATCTTTTCGCTTGAAGTCTTTATTTCTTTTTAAATTCAATTAAATTTTTTGAAGTGATAACTTCTATTGGCCCGTTGGGCACTTTCGACTTGGCTATGTTTTCGAAATCTCGCGTCACGCCAGATTTCTCGCGAGATCTTGCATCACGCCAGATTTCCCGCGAGATCTCGCGTCACGCCAGATTTCTCGCGAGATCTTGCATCACGCCAGATTTCCCGTGAGATCTCGCATCACGCCAGATTTCTCGCGAGATCTCGCGTCACGCTTTTGTTTAGACACAAGTCAGATCGTGGAGAGGGAATATTATTAATACATTATTTACATTTATTAGCATAGTAATCAAATTAACACATAAGAATTAGTTAATATAATATAACAGCTGATTTCGCCCATCATCTGTAATTCTTAAACAAAACCCAGCGTAGATTATATTTTGGGGTTATGTTTACAACTTCAACCATTAAAATTTCTTGTGATGTTAATTTTCTTATATATTAGTTATACAACTAATGTAGGCTTCTATAACTATAAGTTATATGGGCTTCTACACGTTATAAGATTTGCTTTGGGGTTATAAACTGTATACAAAACTAACCTTTGATCATGTTCACCGTGCAGTATGGAGCGCCCATAAACCATGTTAATCAAATAGCAGTTTCACCTGTACTAGCCGTAAAAAAAACAATCTACTTTAGCGCCTTACGAGGGTCCCGGGGAAAGTTGATGCAACCCGCATGACAGTAAACATGATGTTTCCAGTTTTGGTAATATAATGACTATCTCCCATAAGACCTGTACTGCACGGTGAACGTGGAATCCAGTGTAGGATGCGATACTGGTGTTTCTTCGTGCTTGCCTTTTGATATTCGTTGGTACCAGTACAATATGCTGTGTTAATGTGTAGTTAAACACAAGTATAAATATCTGTTTTAAAAATGAGAATATTGAGATAGTATTGAAAATTGTCGTCCGCAATCGGAGAAAAACAATGTGTAATAAATGTGCGTAACTGTGTTATTGCTGAAAATAAAAGTAGGTTGATTGACACTTTGCACAGAACGTTGTTGATATTGTGTAAGAAAATTTCCTTGCACCCTCGGCCTACAAGAAAGGATGTTTTAGTATAAGGCGTAACTGCTATAGGCACAATGTTTAAGCTAAATAATTTACAAAGCCTGTTAAAAGAAGCTTCAATAAAATAACAAAATATGCGTTCAAAACATTTAGTTGGATTAAAACTGTTGAAGCTGATTGATGTCATTAAGGTGATAGAACAACGTGTAACCGTCGCACTCAATCTCTAAAATGTAATTAATGGTGGGACTTGTTGAAAAATTTAATTTTAATTCAGAGATTAAGTTAAAGAATAAATATAATTTGACCACGCAGCTGAACCGCTGACGTGAGTTGAGCAAATTTCCAAAATTAAGTTTATAGGCCTATGTTTTAGGGTTTCAACCAACAATTTGGGAAATAGGTCTATTCACGACGGTGCTGAATAGCTGCAAAATGGTTCGCACGCCATTCCGCATATTGGGAGTACTTCAATACTGAAAACATTGCGTGCTTCCAACGCCATTCCGCATATTGGGAGTGTCTTCAATACATAAAGCATTGCGTGCTTCGCACGCTAACCCCCTTACTGGGAGTATATTCAACACACAAAGCATTGCGTGCTTCCCACGCCAACTCCCGTATTGGGAGTATCTTCCATACACAAAGCATTGCGTGCTTCGCACGCCAACCCCGCGGTAGAATCCACCACATGGCTTTGAACCGGATATCTCTATGGTATTTTACGTTTTGATCGATTTTGGGAGAACCAAGCGAGCTATAAGGTCATGTAAAAAAATATGCAGAATAACATCCTACAGTTATATTTGTAGAAGAAAAACTCAAAAACAAATTAATTCTCGTTGGAAAAATCCCAAAAAATAGTTTCTTCCTGTCAAAAAACGTGCTTCTGATTGTTGGTTTTTTTTTTTGCTAGCGAACTCGTCCGAGCGACGTAGACAACCAACACGTGTACCAAATCGGACTTAAAATGCGGCCGCTAGAGTGCGAACACATATATAAATATATGATTTTTAATGACACTCCAAATCGTGTTCTGGGGACCATGATCGGTGCTCATTTGCTACTCCCGGATCTTGGGTCTTACCACAAGAGCCACTACAACAGCTCATTTTTCCTATGGAAATTCGCTAATAACGGGGTTATCCGTACACCATGTATATTTGGAGTAAGCATGTGGGAGCATCTTTTCCGTGTAATTTATTATAGTCACTAAAGTAAAGAACTCGAGGCAGTAATTAAATTAGTAAACGATGTCACGCAACCAAGTCACCATTTGCTTTGACATCGGCAAGTCGAACGTGTCCTAAAGTACCTCCTCCTTTGCGGTCGGTCAACTGTTATTGCTTCAGGTCGTTTGAATTTCCTACCCACGATCTCTTTCTTTAGTAGTATTTTTATGTGATGGCACTCGCGTTAGACTGTGCAGTGACAAAAGATTCAGTGCTTTAGTCAGTTCACAGATAAAACTGCACCGTGAACATTTACAGTTCTTTTTATTTTTCCTTTCTTGTTTTGCTATTCAGCTGGTCACTGACCAATGTCATGCGGTCGCTGTGGCTTAACTTTGTTTGGAAAAATCGTCATACAAATTCATGGTAGAGTTTTGAATTTATAGACTAAGGGTATGAAATGTAATTAAACAAAATCTATGTAGATGCCTTAATTCAACATTCAAGCGAGAAAATTTAAGAATAGAAAGTGAAGGAAAAACTAATAATAATATAACAAATAAAAATCTGGATTGAAGGAATTTTTAAAGATTTTAACGGTTGTCAGGGTGTTTCTTCTCGCTTGAGACCCATCTAGCACAGCACGTACCCAGAAAAGGTTGGGTCGTAGATGAACAACCCCTTGATTAAGTTTAAAAAACATAAATGACATCTCTATTTTAATTAAATGGTTTTCTAATACTAGCTAGGAATTGGTTTATTTCGTGCATTATTTGAGAGTAGTTTAATTTTAACATTTCTACCAGATTAAAAGGAGGAATATAATTTTCAGCTTTTAGTTTGTGGGTAAATCATTTCGGAAATGTTCTTGTGCGGGACAAGCTAAAATGATATGCAAGAAGGTTTCAGGTTAACCCAAATTACACTGGAGTCAGCGAGTAAAATATACATTTTATAGATAAGAGTTAATTTTGTTTTTCAAATCCAAAACGTAATCTATTTACAGTTCAATTATTAAAACATAATAGTTATCCTATTACTTTAAATGAGCAATTCTTGTATCTATCTTTGTATCTGTCGCAGATCTCGAATACGGCTCTAACGAATCCAAAGAAATTTTGCATTTTGTGTAGTTTCGATTTTTAGGTACACCCATATAGTTGTATTTCGTGTAAAAACGAAATTTTTTGAGAAAATCTAGTTTAAAACTTGACAAATTTTAACATAAGGTCTTACGGGTTGCCATGTTGGTTACAAAATAACAAGGAAATAGTAAATAAAGCGATCAAAACAGCTGTTTATAAACAAGCCAATTTATACTGTTTTATAAGCTGTTCATTGAATGGTTTTTAATTACTGTTAAAAAAACAAGCTAATTTATACTGTTTTAGCACGTTGGAATTATAATAAATTGGGCCTGATTTAACAATTTATTTTGTCAAAAAAAAAAAGAAAAAAAAAACTTTTCAAAGATGAATAAATTCGAATAGTCAATTTTGTAATATAGGCCTGGCTTTTTTCTGAAACATAGTATTGAGGTTATGTTAATCCTGCAATAATTTTTACTATATTTAGGCCTGGCTTCAAAACTTTAGTTGACAGAAGATAGTAGAACTAGGACTAAAATCGTAATGAAAGCCTCTTACGTTTCTAAAGCATGTATTTGAGGTTATAATTAATCTTGTAATTACTGTTAATATATTATTTAAACCTGGTTTCATAATTTTAAAAACCTATGTACAAACGAGCCAAAGATTAACGAGATTCTTTAGTGAATTTTCCAACTGCGAGCGAAGCGAAGCAGCCATCTGAGGCCGAAGGCCGAGGCGGGGTTGGAACGCGAAGCGTCTAGGGGAAGATCCCCAGTGCTTCTTAAATCTAGTAGTTTGGGCGACAGACAATTACTATTTATCCTTTAAATATAATTTATTTATGGTATGTCTAAAAAGTAAGAGCAACAGTTTGTAGTTTACATCATTAAACGATTGGCATTGTCTATTATTAGATAATATATATATTCTCGTCCAGTAGTAGTGAATTTCCCCCTCCCTCTGGATTGTACGGGCACCTTTCTTGAATCATCCTATCGTTGTATTTTCCATATTTCACGTGCATCGGTAAAAGTGCCACCGCATTCAAATACTACAGTACTTTCCAATTGTGCTATAACATCCACGATATATTTTAATGTACACTCTTTATAAAATAGGCTACTTTATAATACTTTATACATACTTTATAGCATTCTTAGATTTGGACTAGTTATACATCTTATCTATATATATATAAATGAATTGCTGTTCGTTAGTCTCGCTAAAACTCGAGAACGGCTGGACCGATTTGGCTAATTTTGGTCTTAAAATGTTTGCAGTAGTTCATAGAAGGTTTATAAGTAAAGAAAAATTTTAAAAGTTTCCCGAAAAAGTTTCAAATTTGGAATAAACTCAACAGCCTTTACTGTATGAACTCAAAACCATAGCTTACAAAAACAGCTGTTCGTACAAAAAGCTTAGCAACACGTTATGTTTGTTTACAATCATTACCGTAGCAACATTACTTAGCAAATTTATAATCACTTTAATACTCTTCAAAACTGACAGCTTTTTAAGGTTAGATTGAAAAACTATAAACAAACACAAGGAAAAATCAACGAAAAATGCTTACAGAATTATAATTCAACTCAAACATTGGTTATTAAATATCTATATAGGCCTACTTAGAGATATGCTGTTTAAAATATTGTTTATGTAAAATATATCATAACTATGAATTTTTTAATACTTTTAAAAACATATTTTCGCTATCAAAAATAATAATAGCAAACAAATTATTTGACACCATGCATAACCATAAACATACACGAGTTTAAACATATTAGGCCTATATTGAAAACTGAACAAACAATCTACATTAAACTAAATGCCATTAAAATATCACATTCGTAGCTTTATTTTGATATATAATTGTATATTTAAATACTAAACAATATTTTATACTAATTAGGCCTATACATTTAAAATTACAAACTCTATTTGAACCACTTTGTTACATCCTAAATTAACGCGGATGTTACAAAGTGATTCAAATATATTTTCTACGACCCAAAATTAGTAAAAACTATAAATCAAAACGATATATTTAAAGTTGTTTCATGTTAGATAGTAGTTTACAGGAATAAAATTTTCAGTGCTTTCTTAAATACCATAGCCTTTTTTTCATGACCACAGTAGGATACGCACGGATATTCAACGAACACTTAAAAAGAATACAATTACGTCAAAAAGACTGAAAATACTAACAACCACGGGCAACGCCGTACGAGTCAGCTAGTTATTAATATAATTATACAGGATGCAAAAGTTCAGCAACCCCTTCGTAACCTGTTACACGTATTAAGGGTCTGCTGTAGTGGTGGTCATCTTGGAATTTTATCACATAAGAGAAATATTAAATTTCAAACCATTTATTTTGTTTATTTTTTATCATAAAATTTTTTGCAAGGTCTCATTTTAAGCACAATTACAATACGCATCCGTTTTGCATTTTAGATTTTTTTGTAAATGCTTTTCTTTTGTTATGTAATTCACATTTTGTAAGTAAAAAGTTTTAATTTTTTTCCTAACACAATAAAACATTAATAATAAAAAGTAATTTGCAAGCCGGATGCGAAATTTTATAAAGAATATTCAGGTTTTTTTCAGCACTTAATTACAAAAGATGGATTTATAAAATGGTTTGAAATGAGGCAATGTCAAAGCGCTCAGCTGCAAGAAACTGCATTGTTTAGATATGGTTATAGAGAGAAGCGCTTGAGTTTCCGGTTGCTTTCTCGTTTACTGGAGCAGACCCTTAACTCCAAACTTTCAGGAAGTTACATCGGCCAAATTCTGCACCTTTTAGGGGTATGAATTAGTTTTACCCTTATTCTGTTAAGGGGGGGGGGGGGTTGCAAGTCAAAAATTATAAAAATAGTAACCCTTATTGTGTGATATCTCATCTTAAAGCCCTCGTTGAGACGAGATTATTGGCGTAAAGTAAACCACTCTCCGATAGCCTAATTCAAAATGGCGGAGCAAAGAAGTTGATGTTTATTCATTTAAAGTTACAGAAACATTGCACAATTTTTTTTAATCTACATTAATTATGAATTAGGAAAAATAACTCCCAAGAATTTTTGTCTTATTTATGAAAATGGTGCCTACTTAATAGCTAAATCCTAATTAAAACTAATTATGATTTAAATCATCAAAAATAAAAATAAAAAATAATAAAGTAAATCGTTTTATTCTAATAAATAGATTTTAAAACTTATTGTTGTTAAAATCATTATGCAATGTTTCTGTACCTTAAAATGTATAAACATCTAATTATATGTAGAATACAATATGTAGAAAATGGAAAAATCCAAACTTCTTGGCTCCGAACTTTTGGATTGTGGTGTCAGAGGGTGGTTAACTTTACACCAATTTTCTCGTCCCAACGAGGGCTTTAAAATGAGGTATCACACAGTAAGGTTTACTATTAACATTTTTGACTTGCAACCCCACCCTTAACCGAATACGAATATGACAAAAATAAGGGTAAAATTCAATCATACCCATAAAAGGTGCAGAATTTGACCAATATAACTTCCTGAAAGTTTGAAGTTAATACGTGCAACAGGTTTAAAGTGTTTAAGGGGGGGGGGGGTTTGAATGGGTTGCGGAACTTTTGGATCATCCTGTATATATTTGATATTCATTGCACAAATTTGAATGTGTACTGGGGTCACGTAAAACTATATTTGAAGATATTTGGATAGTACATCTGTGAGCTTTAAATATAGAAAGTAACTATTTTTTAAAGGGCGACATAACCTGTATTTTTAGCTGTACACATTTTAAAATTTCTGTTTAGTCAATTACAATTTTTACAAATAATTAATAACATTTTAGTTTTTTTATGTGTTAATTTTGTTTATCTTCAATGTTTTATTCATATACGTTTTGTATGAATATTCGTTGTTTAACTATATAAAACACTATTTTATTATTAAGTTGTCACTTCTCTATTCAAATATGAAATAAATTGTATTTATAAGCAAAACTTGGCATTCTATAAATTGATTGTGCTTACTATTCTGAGATGAACTGTTTATGTGGTGGCAACAAAGTTAAATCACCACAGATAAAATTATTCAATCCACGAAACACCTCTTACCACTCGCAATCTCGTTACCAGGCAACGCATGCGTGATGTTGACGTTGTTTAGGCAAAGGCTATTTTCATAAAGACTAACAACTGTGTAAAATGTGTCTCTTGCCAAAACAAATAAAATTACTTTGTTGTTTTTGTCTGCTTGAGCGAAGAGAACTATTAATTGGATCGTTGTAAACGGAAGGCGGCAAGAGGGTGGAAATGTGACCATAAAAGCTGCAACTGGAGTTTGAGACGTGACTAAAAAGTCGAGTTCAAGGACGAGTGCCAAATGATTTATGACAATAACTTAACTTTAGGTACGCGGAGGAAGAAGGGGGTAGGGTGTGGGATAACATTGTTTTCGGTTGTAGCGCCCAGATGTCGCCCCGACATGACGTTTACAAAGCCTAAAACAGCCCCTTCCTCCCTCCCCTGAGATCGGGATGCTCTTTTATTTTTTCAACAAATACGAAGCACAAAGAGTCAAAATAGGATGGAGATACAAGAAAGTTTACGTTCTTGTTTTGTTTTATTTTGACATAATTTGGGTTTTCCGTTTCCCCTTTTGTTCAACGTAAATAAAAATATTGACATTACAGAGTAGCAACAACAAATTCTGAATTCTTTCATTTCCAATTATTGTGCAAACAAGCTGTGCACAAATATTGCACAATCTTTAGTCTTTATACTAGCTGGCCCGATCCGGCTTTGCACGGATAGACAAATCAAAGTTAAATGTATATTAACAAAAAATATATTATATCAATAAATATATTACACTATGTGTTTCTTATGGCAATTTTTAGTAACTTTGACCCCCCAAACCTCCCCTAAAATTTCGAATTTTTTGAAAACCTTTCTTATCAGCACCTACGTCTCTAGACGAAGCTACATACCAAATTTCATTTCAATCCGTTCAGTAGTTTTAGAGAAATCGTGATTTAGTAAATTTGTTCCCCCCTCTAAGATTTATATTTTTTTTAAATCTTTCTTAGTGAGCACTTATGGCTCTAGAGGAAGCTACATACCAAATTTCGTTCCAATCTGTTCAGTGGTTTAGGAGAAATCGTGATTTAGTAACTTTGACCCCACCAAACCCCCCCCTAAAATTTCGATTTTTTTGAAAACCTTTCTTAGTGAGCACCTATGGTAGTACAGGAAGCTATGTACCACATTACGTTCTAATCCGTTCAGTAGTTTTTGAGAAATCGTGATCAGTGAGTCAGTGGATTTGGCTTTTATATATATAGATGTGTTTATATTAACCTACATCGTATAAAGGAAACCTGTATACGCCAAAGTTTAATTACAGATATTTGCCAATGCAAGCTAACTACAGAACGTATATAACAATTTAAGTCAAAAAATAATATTTGTTACTGACGTGTGTTTCATATGAATAAATATTTTTATACCTTTTTGTGTACCTAAGCAATTTGTATTTTAGAAAGATCTATGGCATTATAACACTGTAAAAGACACTAATTACATAATCACATATATTATTTCTCTAGGCCATTTTTTTGTCGGTACGCCATAACTTCCTTAATACATCATCAAATTACGTGAATGAGGCATCATTTTAAAGCTTTCCTTTACCGCTACACCCGAAAATATACAAAATACAATTATACGAAAAAAAAACAAGAAAAAAATGAAATAAAGAATCCGAAAGTAACAGTGATGTGTTGTAGGGATATTTTCCTGGCGTTGGCAACACTGATGATAATAATACCCAGCTGGAAGAGCTGCCGTTACGCCACTACATTGCTATTTTTAATTAATTGTATATTTAGTATCGTATAGTATAGTGTACTTTAATTAAGTGGGATTTAAGTAAGTTAGAATGTGAATGCTTCGCACGGGTCAGCTAGTATTATTATAATTATATTTGTATTTGGCAATTTGTGAACACAATACGGCAAGTAGTAAGATCATTATATAAGCCTACTACCAAATATGTAAATATTTGGAACTTTCGTAAATCATTTTCAAACCTTCTTACTTAATTTCCATGAGTTACTGGCAGTAATAAAGATAAAAGACTGTGCAAATAACACTATTAAGCTTAAAATAAAATAAATGAAATTGTGAAATAGCACGAAAAATTTATAAAACATAAATATGAAGTAAACAAAGCTGATTGTAATCCTTTAGCCCTCCGGTATACATGATTGGACGGACTCGAGGAAGGTCTTGATAGTTTAGTTCGGAGGAGAAGACTTGTTGCAGAAGTCGGATAATAATAAAGAAGTATGTTCATACGGCCTTCTATGGACTTTATCGCCAAGGCGGAAGAAATTTTTGAAGTTATACTTTTCTGCGCCCGGTGTAATCGGGATGGGGTGTCGGTAGAGAAACCGCGTCACGCGTTAGGAGTAAAATCCGGAAAGCGCATTTTTATACCTTTCTTCGTATATTCGTATACTTTCCTATACTTCAAAAAGTCGGATTGATTTGAAACTTTGCACACTTATCAAGGACCTATGACAATGCAATATTAATTTTGTTGGGTGTAGTAAGTGAGCACTGATCATGGTCCTCAGAACACGACGTGATTTTCACCCCTTTCAAATCGTCGGATTGATTTGAAACTTTGCACCCTTATCAAGGACCGATGACAATGCAGTATTAATTTTGTTGGGTATAGTGAGTGAGCACTGATCATGGTCCCCAAAACACGACGTGATTTTCACCCCCTTCAAAAAGTCGGATTGATTTGAAACTTTTCACACTTATCAAGGACCGATGACAATGCAATATTAATTTTGTTGGGTGTAGTAAGTGAGCACTGATCATGTTCCACTTTTATATGCAGGGTGATTCACGACGATATGCAGAAACTTCGAGAGCTCATTCATTTTGTTGGGTGTAGTAAGTGAGTACTGATCATGGTCCGCAGACTAACTGTGACCAACCAAACTGATGCAACGATAGTGTTCATAAGCGTATGTAACAAAGAAGGAAAAAATGGGATATTAATTTTAAAATATGCCTTCAGTGTTGGTTAGTGTTTTTATAAAAGAATAGGCTATCATCTACAAAATAGTAGGGCTACTCTAAGTTACGACTAGTTTTTTTGTAAAGTGTGTATCGCGTCTAATATCAACTATAAAGTAAACGAATAGTCAAAAATTTAAAGATATTCTCTTATCTACAGTAATATTATGGAAATTGAGTACACCACCAATGTATTCTCGTTCTGCACATAAAATATCTGATATACAAATATTGGATCAATAAAGCAGCGATTATTGGTAAAGCATCTTTCAAAAACAAATGTTCTGTACAAAATAAAGTTTACGCCCGACTCTGTATTGCCGATCCCACTTGTTCTAATTACAAATCCAACCCTTTCCTTCTATCTGAGAGCTCCATTTACCATTATGTGAGGAAACATATAGTAGCCTAGATAAACATCACTAGAGTCCAATGTATACAAACATGTTAAACTAGTATAAAGGTTCCGCACACATGTCCAAGCAAATACGTCGAGCATGAAATCAATATCATTCTGTCTGCGAGCTGTTGGAACTGAATGCATACGTCGCTGCTGTTTCAACACGTCGGTGATTTAAGCATTTTAGTGGATAATTTTTTGTATGTTTTTCTTTTAAAGAAACTTGAAAGTTATTTCTGTCTTATTGCGATCTAAAATATTTACAGACCACATTTTGATGAGGTGTTTAATTATACAGAGACATGTTAAAAACAGCGAAAATGAGAATATTCATATTACTGTACGTCTGTGCGTGAGATGTGTAATTGGCCATTCGACACCCGTTAAATTGAAAATTGTAGTTCAAGTAAACAGTTATTGAAAGTTAAACTTTTTGTCGACGTTTGAAAACAAAATACAAATTTAGTTACCTACTATTTTGTTACATTAGTGAAAACTAAAAGGAAACATTCGCATTTACGTGACCTTCAAAATGAGAAGGAAAACAGAGCAACTAAACAAATACTGCATCTCCTAAATAGTTGGTTAAGAAGAAAAGTGGAACATGTAAAATTTTTAATGTGTAATTTTAATTAAAAAAAAAAAAAAAAAAATAGAATTCTGTCACATAAGAAAAGCTTAATTCAAATTTAAAATAACCACACAAACTGAATTAGATTTGAATATAGAATATTTTGAATCCCGTCAACCTTATTTGACCCAATTATATAAAACATTTCATCAATGTTTTAAGGAATAAACTTAGAGGTAATCCAAAATATATATGAATGTTTTTGTTATTTTTAAAGTTAAGTTATTAAGTTGTTCAGAGAAATGTTCAAAATTGTAAACGTGGCATAAACATTATACGTACTTTTGTCGTATTTGAGCTAATTTTTTGTTAAAGTTTTCACCTTGTATATAAGAAATTTGTACAGTACACCATCTCGTGGTATAATTATTCACCTTGTCAAGGCTACCGTGGTTTCAAAAACACTAAGTTTCCATCATCAGACCGTAAAAAAACAGTCAAATCGTTCAATCGAGGTTGTCACACAAGTATAAAACCCTTAAAAAACACACAACATAACACACATACGTTAATAATAAGGCGATAGCCTTTACAGGATGAATAATTAGACCACGAGACGGTGTACTGTAAGTACAAATTTCTTATACATATTCATGTGGTCCGGTGGCTATAGTCCTTTAATAAAATTTCCACCTTGGATATTTTGAAGCTATGCTTTTTCTAAAGTAATATTTCTCAGGGTTAACATATTTCGCTGTAATCCTCCCTGACAATAGACACGATTATAATAATTTACATTCTTACACAAAATAGGAGACTATAAACTGCTTTTTCAACTTTTGAAATTTATTGTTGAAGTCTTTCAAATTTTATTGTTTTGAGGTAAACGTTCTGCAGACAGGCGTCGGCTCAAAAGTGGTCAAACTGTTTGGAACTGTCTGGTTCACTGTCTACAAGTGAAATATAGACGGAATACCAATAGTTCCTCGTGATTACTGAACTTTCCTAACTATGTATTCGGAAAGTAAAACATGATTGATGAAGCTAAGTTTTGTAGGTGATGTTAGTTTGAACAGTTATGAAGGATTGAGGATCGGAAGGACATAAACAAAACTGTCACTCGCAGAGGCATAAGAAGATGATTTCTGAAAGTTGCGAAAAAATTGAATTTGGTCTGAGGTTTCTGTTACTAGTTTCAGTTCGCAGATTTATGAATGAGGGCGACTTTGGAACTGTTCCAAATAGACGGGAAAATAACAAGTGTAAAGGATTTGAAATTTGGTAAAACCTGGGAGGCAAACTAAATGTAAATTTCAGAAGTTCATAACATGATAGATTCAATGATAAGAGGTTTTCTTTACGTTGCATATTATAGTTCTATTACACTTGGTTTAAGATACGTTATTGTTTTGATTCATGTTAGTGGTTCTTCATCTAGGCAGTGGTTGTCAACCTTTAGGCTCTGTGCCCCCTTTTGAACACTGATTTCAGGTCACGCCCCTCTCCCCCACACCGCCATCACATATGTAGTACAATCGGAATTTGAAGCTGAACCTGGTTTTTTAAATGAAAGTATATATATAATTTCACATACAAAATTTAACTTTATAACTATATTTTGAACATATTATTATTAGAATATATGAAATAATCAAAGAACTAAATAAAAATTTATTTTTGTAATCTAGGGTTTGGGGTTTGCATGTAATTCCAGTAATTTTCACAAAATTAATGAGAGGTTTGTCAGAAAATTGAATAAACTATAATTTTACTTTAAAAAAAATGTTTAATATACTCACGTCTTCCTTGAAATTCTTCTACTCCCCCATGTTGAGAACCCCTGCTCTAGAACATTTTTATAGTTCTATTACAGTTGGTTTAAAAGATGTTTTTGTTGTGATTCATGTTAGTGGTTTTTAATCTGAAAAATTGTTATAGTTGTATTACAGTTGGTTTAAGAGATGTTTATTGTTCTGATTTTTAGTAGTTCCTTACCTAGAGCTCTTGTATAGTTCTATTACAGTTGGTTTAAGAGACGTTATGGTCTTGATTTTTAGTAGTTCTTCATCTAGAGCTCTTGTATAGTTCTATTAC
>JAGFPH010000768.1:297838-310926 GCA_018207615.1 Philaenus spumarius | reverse complement strand
AATTGTAATGTTCTACTGTTGCGGAAGGCATGATGAGCAGTGTCACTGATACTTTACTAATCAAATTACGTCAATACAAGAGGACGGTTATTTGATATGTAAAATTCTGCAGAGGATGAAATAATCAGCGTTATCCCTGTTACTTTATTAATCTCATAACGTCATTACAAGACGACGGATATTTGATACATAATGTTCCACTGTAATGGATGATATGATCTGAAATGTCACTGTTACTTTATTAATCACATTACGTCAATACAAGATGACGGTTGTTTGATATGTAATGTTCCACTGCAGTGGATGAAATGATCAGCGATGTCACTGTTACTTTATTAATCTCATAACGTCAATACAAGACGACGTATATTTTATACATAATGTTCCACTGTAATGGATGATATGATCTGAAATGTCACTGTTACTTTATTAATCACATTACGTCAATACAAGATGACGGTTGTTTGATATGTAATGTTTCACTGCAGCGGATGTAATGATCAGCGATGTCACTGTTACTTTATTAATCTCATAACGACAATACAAGACGTCGGATATTTGATACGAAATGTTCCCCTGTAATGGATGATTTGATCAGAAATGTCACTGATACTTTATTAATCACATTACGACAATACAAGACGTCGGTTATTTGATATGTAATGTTCTACTGTTGCGGATGGCATGATTAGCTTTGTCACAGTTACTTTATTAATCACATTACGTCAATACAAAACGACAGTTATTTGATATGTAATGTTTCGCTGTATCAGATATAATCAACTGTAGCACTGTTATTAGAAAAATAAATAAACAGAGAATATTTTTTTTAAGATAAAGGAATAATTTGTTCAGAAAAAATGTTTGAAATATACTTAAAAACTAATATATTACTTACACAACAATATAATAAGCTGGTTTAAATCACGCCTTTGTCTAAGCCTTGTATAATTTGCCTCTGATAAAATAAACTGGATATTATGAACGATTGTTTAGAAGTGTCTTCAGGTTTAAAACTATTAATACTGTGCTTTATTACACAAGCAGGATGTGTGTAATTGGTTTCCTATGATGTTAGTTTGTTTTTTTCTGTTTAAAATTGTCATACCACACATATCGAACTATTTACCTAACCAATAACAAATATAAGTGTGGAATTATATGTTCGTGGGAGCGACCCGTGAAAGAAGATGCTGCCCACTCACACATTTAATGTACATCGAATAAATTAAAAACACATATAGGCCTACCTTCACTTTTACCCATAAAAATCGATTCGCTATAGTTTTCTGTCAAGTAAAAGATCATCTTTAACACTGTGTGTTTATTTTCAAAAGTTTAACTGCAGTAATTTCGGAAATATATCGGCAATGGGATTTTAACAATATTTTTGTAAACATATTGAATACGAAATGTCCACAAATAAAGTAATTACAAGTCATTGTCATAAAATATTTAAGTTTTGATTACTAGAATATACTCGGGATAACATTTTTGATAATTATGTCAATTTCATTATTATACCTTTATTAGTTTTTGAAAAATACTACTTTACAGAAAGACAGACGAAAGGGTGATTGTATAACAGTTGTAATTTTCGTTTAAAGTTCGGAATCTTAAAAATACAAAACAATGATTTTTAACATTATTCTATTAACAAATATATCCACTATGGCGGAGGCGCATAAGAGCCTTAAAGCAGTACCTCAAGTATAATATTGGTGTATTATGTTGATAATTCTTGTAAACAGTTCTACTTATTTTCTACAAAACAATAACAATCGTCACGATTTTATACAATTTGGTATTTTTCGTTCGTCGTCATCTATCTGCTCTACCGACGCAGGAGTACCACCTCAACTACTGAAAACTTTGCTAATAATAACGATCCGCACGTGACACATCTCACTACCGTATTGTAATGAACACAAACTGCGACAAATTACAAACTGCCGTGTATTGTAAGAGCTTTAAGAGAGATTAAAATCTTGGAACGATAACAATAAGAAATAATAGTCTCGCAAAGTTCACGTAGAGTTATTATTGTGGTCATGAGAACTGGACGAGTAAAAAAATTAAAGCCTCGCAAAGGATTAACAGTCACGTATTCTATTCTCGCTTTATAAATTTGTATTGCTTAGCAGGTGCAAAAACTTAACGGTACCATTGAAGATAGCAATGTTAGAAGTTTCTGAAAACGAAAATGTATAATAGTATACTTTACTAAAATGGATTATTTAATGACAATGTATCCGTAAAGAAAAAAGTATCTGCCAGTATAGAAAAATCTAACTGCCAGGAGGGTCAACGTCTTTTCCAGTGGCATACTGTAAGATAGTGGCTATCTCAATTTATTTTAGTGTTGGTGTACAGAATATAGGCCTACTACATATACTTTTTTAATTTACAAACTAAACGTCATCACCCACTAACTACATCTTTTATTTTTATTTACTAGTTTCTATATCGAAACACATAAAAACATATAATTAGGATGTGATGTTACGCACAAGCTGATAGAATAATAAATAATAAGAAATTTAAACAAACAACAGTTAAAAATAAAAGCGTTACCTAAAAATAAATTCAGTAATACTTAAAGTAATAATAATACAGAAAAAGGATCTAGGTCATAAATAAAATAAGTGCTTTTAAAACAAAATATAGAAACTACAATACATTATAACAATAGTATAATAAATTGTACGCCAGCGTGACTCACGTAGCCTACACTAAGTCCATCTACTCGACACATCAAGAACACTACAACACTACACGCACAAAAAAGTAATTACTCGCAATTCTAGTCTAGCTTTACGTAGAGCGAAATTTACTGCGGGAACACGTCATAGTCATAGCCCGTTCTAACTTTGTTGCTGTAGTGACGCAGTCAGATAATAGAGATAAGAAGGACTCATTCTCTGTCTACGAAGTCATGAGTGACGTTGGTCGAAGTGAAATATGAGCTGTCACGTTACAATACATAACTCGCAAACCAATTTTACAAGCAAACATCGTAATCATTAATTTGTGTATAGGCCTACATTCGAAGTGAAAAAGAATATATGTACACACTTTTATGATGTAGAAAATGAGCACTCACTTAGACAGTAATTTACTTTTAAGTAACCGTGCTTTCCAGGTTGCCAAATGCGCCACTACTTTTCTGTGTGTCCATTAGACTAATGAAGAAATGTTATATGGAAAACCCAACTAGTATAAATAGCTAGAACCTGCGACCGATCTACCCGAAGCTTGAAAAGCAGTTTTTACAACTTAATTATCAATAATTATCGGACTATCGAAGTGTATTTTATCATGCTAGTGATTGACAAATTTAAGAAAACCCATCGTGTGGTTGTCTTGTATCGAATACCTATTAAACTGTTCAAAATATAACTCAAAAGAATATTCTTCATTACAAATCTATATATATATATATATATATATATATATAATACAAATACCACTCACTGACTCATCACGAAATCTCAAAAACCACCGAACGGATTGGAATGAAATTTGGTATGCAGCTTCCTCTAGGGCCGTAGGTTCTCGCTAAGAAATGGTTTAAAAGAATTCGAAATTTTAGGGGGGTTTTGGGGGGGGGGGGGTAAAAATTACTAAATCACGATTTCTCCAAAATTACCGAACAGATTGGAAAGCAATTTGGTATGTAGCTTCCTCGAGGGCCATAGGCGTTCGCTAAGAAAGGATTTAAAAAAAAAAAATCGAAATTTTAGGGAGGGGTTTGGGGGGATCAAAGTAACTAAAAATCTAGATGTCTCCAAAACTACTGAACGGATTGGAACGAAATTTGGTAGGTAGCTTCCTCTAGGGCCCTAGGTGCTCGCTAAGAAAGGTTTTCAAAAAATTCGAAATTTTAGGGGGTTCGGGGGATTTAAGTTACTAAAAATTCCCATAAGAAATACATAGTGTAATATATTTATTGATATATTTTTTTTTGTTAATATACATTTAACTTTAAATTGTCTATCCGTGCAAAGCCGGTTCGGGCAGCTAGTGTTTATATAAAAGTCTGCGATGAATGTATTACATGTACTGTGTTTTTGATAACAATATAAGATTGATTCCATATTTGCCTTTCGAACTACTGATTTAAAATTTGTTTTTAACAAAATTAGATTGTCAATTCCAGTACAAATACCAAATCGGTATTCAATTATTTATATGTTTTCGTATGCGTGTTTAAGTCCGTGTAGTGAATGTTTTTTTTTATTATAAGTATGCTACGCCTGAAGATGCCTCATGTTGAGGCGAAACAGCTGTAGCTACAAGAAAGAAAAAGTAAATTACTTTTGACAAGGTATGTTAAAAACCAATAATATATAAAACGAGGTTTTAATCAATATTCCAATCTAATATATTATATTGCGGTCAAGAGAATAGTTTAAATTGTAGCATTATCGTGTAAACTTTAGGACATATATTCATGACAGTAACAAAAGGTGAATACAATTGTTGAAATTGAATATAGTAAAGTTGGAATATTAGCAATGTTACATGTAACACAGGAATGAGCATTAGTATGGTTTTATCGTGAAATAATGGATGTAAAGTTAATTTTAGTTCAACTTTTGTTTCAGCCACACTCAATAGAGAGTGAGTTTTTATTAATTTAGTGGTTCACGTTCTTCTTTAACAGCAGAATAATCGTGTTAAAATTTCATAATTAAATATCTTGAAAATCTAGGAACCATATTTTACTCGAGGAAAGCCAGGCACGAGAGTTTACTTCATATTTTGTTTAACATTCTAGGATCAGATATGTTCCATAACGAGGTGCACATTTAATGTTTGGGGTTGTTTGTGTTATTTACACATCTGTGTTCCGGATTACGTTTATTTCCCTTCCAGACGCTTTAACATTCCTTCGCGTTTCGCGTCGCAGGATTTGCAGATAAACATCGCATTAAAGTCTGCAATCACCGGCAATGGGAGGGGGGGAGGTCGTATTCTGTCACCTACTTGATGGAAATATAATATAACGGCATTGAACATTATTCGCGACACTATTGTATATACAGTTTATATTCAGTTTTTAATTATTAAAATAATATCTTTGTAATACACATTATATAGTGTATATATGCAAAATTTAAACTTGAACTGGACTTATAAGAAATAACACTATATAAATAGAATACAGAACACAGTTTCTCATAAAAAACGTTTAATACTTCAAACGCGTTTCAATGACCAGGTCATCATCAGTGATGGTTACAAACTTTTATAAGTTTGTAACCATCACTGATTATGATGACCTGGTCTTCGAAACGCTTTTGAAATATTAAACGTTTTTTTATGAGAAATTGGTTCTGCTTTTTATTTATATATTATATATGATTTAAATATTTTTTCATAAAAAAACTTAGTTTTGTCATTTGATTACTATGTTGTATACAAAATACGGTCTGTATCTATAGTCTATACCGGGTGAGTAATAAATGCCCCCCCCCCCTAATTTTTTCCGCATTTCTTAAGATATCGACTCCTAACCACCGCTGAACATCATTGATTAGTTTATACTTTCTTTTGATAAGGTTCACATTTTTGGCCGCCATATTGGATCCGTTATATTGGAATGAACTTTTATTTTTAAATGTAAAGGTAAGGTTGTGACCCATCATTTTAAACTATTTTTTTCCGTAGAACACGATGCCGCAATCGGTTTTTTAATTATCTGCTTTCGTTCTCGAGATATTAACAATTTTGTAAAAATTACAAATTTTCAAAAATCCCTTGTTTTATTCAATTCAAAAAATATCGACCCTTTATCATCAGATATCACAGTTTGGTAGTATCTTATAGATTTTTATTAAGTTATAAATTTTTACTGCCATCTTGGGTACGCCATATTGGATTGAGATGCTTGTTTATAATGTAAATGTGGTGTGACACATGATTTTGAACTAATTTTTACGCTTTACACGCTGCCGCAATCATATTTTTAATTTAAAATCCTTTAATTGTTTTTAAATAAATAATTACACTACAAAATAAAAATAAAAAGACATTGTAAGCTTGTTTATGTCACTTTTGAACTAAAAAAAAAACAAACAAAACACTTTTAAACTTTAAAATTAAAATACATTAACAGTTTGGTAAATCAAAGCTGTATTACAATATATTATTATATATGATTAAGTAGAATACTGATTAATGATTTTAAAGATAAAAACCTACTCTTTGAGGCTTCACACAGTAGGCCTAATTACTTTAACAAACTCGCCCGCAGTCCTCCTGTTGTGTGAGAGTGCTGTATGGTTAAAATTACAGAAAGGTGTTGTTAAAGGGTTACCTGGCATAAACAGCTGATTAGGCTAGCAGCTGATAGCATTGTTGTAAATCATGCCTATTTAAAACCGCTGAAAATTCTAGTTCTCATGTTACTTGTGTGGTAAATTCTAGTTTTTAAAAGCACAGTTTTGTTTGATCGTGGATATTATGTCATTGTGTGAACATAATATTTAAATCGTAAGTTTGATAAAAAGGTGGGGCTAAGGTATTATTTTTAACTTTGAGTATAATAGTTCTAAAAATCTGCATAGGCTAGTTAATATGGTTCGCACTCTGCAAGAAAAGGTACAGATAATCTTACTTTATGGTGCTTTAGAAGAAAACGTTCATGAAACTGAAAGACGTTTCAACAATTTCCATCCCGACAGGCCAAATTGCAGGAAATATGTCAGAGAATTAGTCAGTAAATTTAGAAAAACCGGAAGTGTTGCAAGTGTTAAAAATCATGGTAGGCCTAAACAGAATGACGACACCGAGTTTGAAATTGTGGCCGAATTTGTTGAGCATCCCCAGTCTTCAACAAGGTCAGTTGCTAGGGCCTTAATACAAATTTATAAGCTACTACCAAACTGTGATATCTGATGATAAAGGGTCGATATTTTTTTAAAATTAAATAAAACAAGGAATTTTTGAAAATTTTAAATTTTTTACAAAATTGTTAATATCTCGAGAACGAAAGCAGATAATTAAAAACCGATTGCGGCATCGTGTTCTACGGAAAAAATAGTTTGAATGATTGGTCACAACCTTACCTTTACATTTAAAAAAGTTCATAAAAGTTCATTCCAATATGGCGGATCCAAGATGGCGGCCAAAAATGTGAACCTCATCAAAAGAAAGTATAAACTAATCAATGATGTTCGGCGGTGGTTGGGAGTCGATATCTTAAGAAATGCGGAAAAAATTAGGGGGTGGGGGGCATTTAAAACTCAACCTGTATATAAAATCCAATGTATGTCTGCCTGTCTTCTGTTTGTCCTTTATGCGTTACCAAACTGTCTATCCGATTGCTTTGAAATTTTGCATAGTAAGTAGTAACACAGGTTAACCCTGGGAAGGTTTTAGGACTTCAAAGTTTCAATGTTAATCTTATGGAAGAAATATTTCTTTTGACTTTATCAGGGTCACAAAAACAGCTGTTCGTATAAAAAGCATAGCAACACGTCACGTTTGTTTACATTCATTACCATAGCAACATTACTTAGCAAATTTGAAGAGTATTAGCTTGTTGAGGTTACATTGACAAAAATCAAGCAATAGCGAAGCATTGTCGGGTACACTAGTTCTCTATAAAACAAAACGTTAAATGTACATTTTATCTCCACAATTAAATTCTTATTTACTATGGGAGGTTATTTCTTTATTTGCTTTTAAGAAGGACTCATATTGTAATTATATATTGGACTCACAAGACTAATCCTATACCTGAACAAGATTTATTATAAATTTTTACCTCAAAATTGGCATTTCAATGAATACGAACAATTGTTTACCGACTTTTATTGTAACACAAAAAATTAATAAATGTTTGATAGTGATTGAATTTGTTAAACAAATATCCCAATAAAAAAATGAGCACTTGTTACACGTTTTATCTAAGGCTGGGAACACTTCTCAATATCTTCCTTATTGAAATTAAACTTATTTTGATCAAACAAACATAAATATTTAATCTACAGTCTACTACTTTCATCTAAGAAGCGCGGATTAAAACTTCTTCTATCTACAATTTTAACAGGTTAGTAGTTGATTTTCTTAATTAGTAAAATTTTAGCATTTTCACGGTTAAGATCAAATTCATCCCATATCTCTCAGAAAACAATGCTTAACAGCTAGTTAAAAGTTTCTTCTCACTAGATACGAGTTGCAATTAAAGAACTATTTTTAAAGAACTTTTACTACAAAATTACTAAAAGTAGTGCTCTTATCTACCTGGTATGAACAAAGGATTTAGAAATCAACTTAACTTCTTTACGGTTTCGGTGTCTGAAATACTTTATTAAAGTGGTGTAAAGCATAATTCTGGCATGCTCAGACTAATGATGATCCACGGTAAATTAAATACCTTTGTTGTAGACAAACCGCAATAAATGTATGAAGTAGCGAGTTTTTGTAGATGCTGTAAAAAACATCAGCATATTTTGTAACGAATGTTTAATGATTTAGCCAGTGCCGAAAACCACTTTCTGTGGTCAAAGGCTTATTAAATCTTCTCGTGTTCATTTTTGCCACTATCAATATTGTTTCCACTTCTGTTTAGGTATCTTGAACTGTTCATCCTAGGAAATGGTTCAAGGCATTCCAATTACCAAGTTACACATAACGCTTTAAATCACTGGTTATCCTTATTGGAAGGAAAATTTAATCAAAATCGGATAAGCACTTTTACATTAATGGCCTAACTAATTTGAGATAAAAAATTACAGAGGTAAATGGTTTTATAGTATAACGCATTTAGAATGGCGTGCGGGCTGCGCATGCGCAGGAAAGCCCGTCTTCCACCAACTTCAGTCTCAGTCAAATAGTAAAAAAAGTACAGTCAGTGTCAAATCTGCACAGCCGTGCGTGGCTGTGTTATATATGTGGTGTGTATAAAGTCATCGTCTATAAACTTGACTGTACGCCGCGCTGCCTAGCCTCGGTAGGGGAAATGTGGTGGGATAGGTACTCCGTCTCTCTCGCACTACCCTCCCTACACGCCATTCTAATTGATTCTATCCATACGTATGTCTCTATTATGAGGTTTATGCATTTGTTTTTTGTTATCATTAGTTGCTTTACTGGACTGGTTACATTAATTAACTACAGTAGCTTATTTTATAATTCACAGTCGTTTTTTTCTGATAGGTTACGCCGTTTCGCTTATTTGTCAGGCATTATCAAGCCTAATAATTTTGTTCTATGCTGCGATAGAGTTTACGGAACTTAGCGTTCCTTTTTCAAGTTACAAATCTTTCCTAATTTACTATGTTTCATTGAGAACAGAGTGGGATATTACGAGACTCAATATGAAAGTGGAGTTTTCATACATTGCTTTTTGTACGCGTGAGAAGCACGCACGGCGCTTCAGTAATTGTATTTAAGTATGACTAGCTCACCCGTGCGAATATTTCGCAAGTTAGGAGTAGGCCTACATTTACCTGATTTAATAGGTTGATTTAATTAACTTAATTAATTAATTGATTAATTTATTTACGTTTTTTTATAAATAAATAACAGTTCATAAAAATGTATAACGCTCTACGTTGATTTAATTTTATTGATTTGCATGATAGATTACACTTGGATATATTGTAAACAATCTAACAGCTGTCATAGTAGTTAAACAAATTGTTAATAGATGGCGCCTTTCAGGAACCATATGAAATATAGTATAAAAGTTTTTTAATAAATTTTTGTAATGATAACATGAATTTTATGATGTTTGTCTATTTTTCGTAACTAGCGGGGGACATAAGCTTTAAAATGATGCTTGAATAATGAAATTTGATGAAGAATTGAAGAAGGGAATTTAATTTAGCGACAAAAAACATATATTTAGAAATAATATATAAGGATGTTTGTCTTAAAAAAATACTAAATACCTTGTCCAAGTTTTGTCATTGGTAAATTATTTAAACTGCATAAACTATCTCAATAAAATTTTTTTAAACAATATAAATGGTTCCTAAGTTACAAACTAACAGTCAGACATATAAACACAGAGATAAAACAATTTGTTAAGAAATACATTTCAACTGTCAATAAACGACTGTTCAGTAAACGTACATCTTCGGTTTCTTGAATATATTTGTAATGTATTTTATCTCTTATAGTAAGCACGCGTGTAAGGGATACAATGTTATCCTTCCCTTTATACTGTTTACGCAAATAAGTGAACGAGAAGGGAGTCGGAAGGAATCATTGTTTATACATGTATGGTTCAGACATCCTTTAAGCTTCTTGATATTGACTTACAAAGTCTCTTCCTTTTTGTTCAGATGTTCCGCCTTTTGTAAGAAATATCGTCCTCGTCGAGTCACTTGCTTATTTTATGTCCTGAATAGGAGTTATTATTTTGTTGTACAATTATTATTTTAGACAAACTAACAGATTATGTTTAAATAAATACTATGTGTAGTCGGTTTGTTAATTTAAAGAACTTTAGGGGAAAACGTACTACATTGTTTAGTAAGTGAAGTAGGATATTGTTGATCAAGTTTTATAAAAGTTGTTTGTAGAAAAGGGTTGTTCTGGTGTATTTTATTGCTTACTTTTCACAATTTTACATCTTATACAACATTCAGTTTTATACATCTGCAGGTTTTTGTCGTTTGTGTGACGAATTTTTAATAATCCATTCTAACACTAGCTCACATATTCGACTTACCCGCATGCAATTGAACGCTAAGGTGTTGTTAAGTGTATGGATAAGAAACACCTTCCAAATTCTTCCCCAGAAATAATTTAAATGTATAATTAAAACGTATAAACGAAAATATATTTCAATTTCTGTCCAACGTTTTGCCCACAGTGACATGGTATTGCTATTTATAACCTACGTTTTTGGAATATTTTCCTTCAATACTACAAAAGGAATTTTGCTACAGAATTATATATTTTTGTGCCTAATTTTAGTCACATATAAATGTAGCTTTTTCTAAGAGTCTGTAATTTATACACTTTAGAGGTATTGAATCGGGTATTGTCACTAGATTCTTTAGCCCTGAAACTTGAAGACATTTGTCTTGTACTTTTTGCAAAAAGTTTATTAGCTGATAGGAAGAGAGCGGACTTTTCCCCGTTCCCCCTCTCCCAACTTTCGAAGATAGCTCTGAACTAAACGCTTGATTGCGTGTCAATAAGAAACATGTACTTAAAGGAATACAAAAATAATTGTTAGCTTCTTTTACAAAGCTATTGAATTTGTTATTTTATTGAATAGATATTTTTTAATGGTCAGCTGAATTACAAATATTTTAGATCTTTACTTATAATAATTAATAATATAAAGGAATATTATATTAATTCATTGTTAGTTTTGGAATAATTTGAATTTATTTTTAGTTCTAGTCCACAATAATTCTTGAAAGTTAGCGAATTTTCTCCAGGTACTGTCTAATAAACAGTTAATTAAAGTGTTAAACAGTAATTATAATTACTATAATTAAATACCAAAATTCCCCACCTAACAGTATCCTTCAATGTCAAAATATTTCTAGAATAATTTAAATAAATCCCAATTTACACTATTTCTAATTTTAGGGGAAAAGTTATATCAGCTTGCAAGAAACGTTGTTTAAACTTTTATTAATATACTGTTTTTCATAATTGCACTATTAAAAAAATTTGTTTTTTATAATTTACTAGTTCACAATTTGAATCCTTGAACACTGGAAGTTTTATTAGTAGTCACTCATAATTTTTCACTTTTTAACGAACCAAAGAGTAATAAGTGGACAGAGAAACAACTTTTAGCTTTTTCTTTGAGGCTGTGCGGATATTGAAATGTGCTGATATATAAGCTATCTTATATTCACAGCAAAAGATCTGACTAGTTTGTCTAAATATTGCCTACAGAATGTGGCAATTGGTTTATGTACTATTGTTAGTAGTTCTTAAATAATATTAATGCAAACACTACTTTAATTTCCTAGAGCTCCATAGTTTTCTCAAGAATTCAAATTAAAATAGCAACACTATAATTGGAAATAACTACGGTATTTATTTATAAACTTGATGTAGGTACATTTCGATGTTAAACTTTGAAGATGGTAACGTAATCTAAACGGTCAATGTTACTAACGCATCAGAAAATAACGCAGTTATTTTAAATATTTAAATTAAATTATTTACCAATAAAGTTGATGAATGCAATGAATTATCGGTGTAGTTAGATTAACAATTTGTACATTTATTTCTTAAATGTTTATTAACTTTGATAGTTAGCTCATTACGACCATTTCAGTTTTTTAGAACTGTGTGATATTTAGTGTCTTAATCTTACCTGCATGTTACAAATCTTGTACTGCACCGATGCACCTCTGCAACCCGCAAGTGCATTACAGTGTCGCAACTGATAACTAGCCCCTCCATCACAGGTTCTGGAACAAGGACTCCAGGTCGACCATCCTGACCACGAGGAGGGTGAAATGTCATCCTTAACAAAACAAACCAAACTAATTAGTTACTAGTTTAATTAATGAGAAGTCAGACCATTTCTCTCCAATTTCAGAGCAGAGAAGTCTCAGGATATATGTATATGTTATGTTTAAATTATTATAAAGTTCTAAGTTCGGACATGACGTAATCGCCATGTATGCTTCTGCCAATCCCAGCTTTGTTACTGTAGTGACTATTTTTCAGATGAAATCAATGTTCGAAAAAGATTTATTTATCAATTTTAAAGAGTCAAACAAAGATTAGCAAATGAAGGAATTAAAATTAACCTCACTAATCCTTTGCTTAGTTAATGCTTTATTAGAAAAAATAAATAAAACAGGGTTAAAGGAGACGTGCTAAATAACTTGTATACATTACGTAATTCATCCTTATGGTTGATATACCAGTTAACAGTTTAAAAGAGTGATTCCTTTGCATGTAGTAATTAATTGTTTTAAGATTGTATAACTTTGCCTAAAATACGCCAAATAATTTTAAGTAAATCTATTCCATCTATTTAAAAGTAAACTATATTTATATGTAGTTATTATACAAATTATATCTGCTAGGATCCATGAGATAAGTTTTAGTACAATTTTCTGCCAATCCTAACGTAACACTTTCAC
>JAGFPH010000768.1:266830-277838 GCA_018207615.1 Philaenus spumarius | reverse complement strand
AAAAAAAAGTTGGCTGAAACCCTAAAATATATAAACTTAATTTTGCTCAATTTATAATTTATAAAATAAATTCGCTCAACAAACGTCACCGGTTCAGCTGCTTGATCGAATTATTTATATTTTCCTCTTTAAAGTATGTGTTCAAATTTAATTGACAATAATTCTGATTAGGCTACTCATGCCACTTATCATTAAAGTCAACTGTGAGTAAACTAACGCGTGAAAAAGGAAAGTCTAAACCTGTAGGAAATGGGTTGAGTGGGGCTGTCAGTACGTCATCCGTTAATTGCTTTATGTCCGCTACAATGCAGAGCTATTTCTACCTCGCGCTTTCCTGATGAAAAAACTTGCAACACAATCCGGTGATATTGGACTAACAAAATGTAAGGTTAAATCCAGCTTTGTCCTGAACTACACACACTACAGAACTCTTCGTAAAAAGAGATACTTAATCAGTTTTATAATTTTCAATTAGACTGGTTAGATTTTATAATTGATTTTATTTTTAAAATGATCCAGAGCGAGTTTACAAGGCATTTGAGGTAAATGAAGTAATAATTTAAAAAAAATAGGAACAGGGCGAGTTACACTTTCTTATCAAGGTTCCGTACTGCCTTCACCCTAACAGTTTTACCAATTTGTTATTAGTAACAATAACAAATATTTTGTTATTAGTAACAATAACAAACATTTTTTTATTAGTAACAATAACAAACATTTTGTTATTAGTAACAATAACAAACAATTTGTTATTAGTAACAATAACAAAAAACTATTCATATACTCAAAAAAACGAAACTAACCATTTAACACATATGATATTAGTAACAATAACACAACAACTAGTCATATACTCAAAAAACGAAACTAATCTTTTAACCAATATGATATTAGTAACAATAACACAGCAACTAGTCATATACTCAAAATACGAATTTTATCATTTAACCAATACGATATTAGTAACAATAGCACTTCAACAAGTCATATACTCAAAATACGAAACTAATCGTTTAACAAATATAATAGTCATGGTTTCATTAAATTATACTGTGTTGGTATAGGGGCCAGAAAAAGCGTCAGGAAAGTGACCGGTAAAAGGGGTCAGTAAAAGTAACGTCTACCAATAAAAGTAAACTGTAACCGCCTGAGTGAATAAATTTTTCATTATAATTTCACAAAAGTTTGGCCCCACTATGGTTACCTATGGTATATGAGTACCTCCAACTCCTTTGTTTTTTTTTTCAAAATGATTGCTGCAAATCAAAAAAATATGTGAACGGGTTTTAGACATATTTCCAAAAAACATATTATTTATGAAAATATCTAAAAAACACAACAGAGTGAATTTAGTCTCCCAATTCTAAGCATACTATTTATTGAGTTCTTGATGTATATGAATATTCTCGGGTTAGCTTACTTTATAACTATTTCAAATTTTAATGTGATATCATCTTTATCCGCTCTGGAGAGTTTCGTTATTTTCTTTCTATGTTCAGAATCTTACAAAAGTTAATCCGGTCCTGGCTCTGCTGTTATAGTTACCTCTCTATATATATAATCCAAATACCACTTACTCACTCATCACGAAATCTCAAAAACCACCGAACGGATTGGATGAAATTTGGTATGTACCTTCCTCTAGAGGCCTAGGTGCTCGCTAAGGAAGGTTTTCAAAAAATTAAAAATTTTAGGGGGGGGGGGTTTGGAGTTGTCAAAGTTATTAAAAATCCCCATAAGAAATACATAGTATAATATTATATTTATTGATTTTTTTTGTTAATATTCATTTAAATTTGATTTGTCTATCCGTGCTACTAGCCGGATAGGGCCAGCTAGTATTAGATATATTTAGATTATTGTAGTTTGCACACCTATGAAGATGGCGAAATTGTCGTTGAAACGCGTTTGAATAAAACCAGTATTACTTATATTCAAGTATAATTCTATCAAGAATATGTCGAGTTAAATATTGAATTATTAAAAAAATGCACTCTTTGATTGCGTTATCAATAATTATTATATGGAGAAATAAATAATTATTTTGTTTTTTAATTTGTATTATTTGTTTTAGTTTAATCAAATATTTTCGCCTAGACAGAAGAATTTCGTTCGCTATGTTTTAATGTTAGGAACCAATGTGTCGAAGGATAATAGCAGCTGCAGCACGAACTGCTTTGTTTTCTTCCTTCTCTTCATCTGCTTCCTTTTGACCACACCATGCTATAGTTAATATTTTATAGACTGTACGTCAAGAGCCAACGTTGGCCAGTTTGTTCCAGCTTTCTGAAAAGAAAACATTTTACATACGTTTTCACTCAATTTCCTTTTAATACAAAAACTCTCTTTCTATACGATAAATTATGCCGTTAAGTTCTATTACGATTTCTACACATCTCTCATTTCCCTTAAGATTTTTTCTGACTTACTGTATTTTATTGTTTTTATATGTTTATAAACAGAATATAGTATTTCACACAACAGGATCTGTAGTTTCAAAATCTGTAGTTCAGGATCTGTAGAAACAAAATGTTAGTTTCTCTTGACGTTATATTTGATAGATTTAATAATATCTATGTTTAGAAACTTCGACTGCTTTAACAAATGTTTATTTACTGATATTGAATATGTTATATTAAGTGGTTCATTAGAAACAGTCTAGTGGAATAAAACTGCTGTACAGCTGCGATAAGACTTTAATTTTCTAAGGGTTTATTTGAAGTCCTGCAAACTTCAAAGGGTTTGTTTGTTCAAATAGGATGCGAGAAATGTGTATTTTAAATCGGATGACTTTTCTATCAGTTTAGAACAAACTAGTACAACAAGTGTACACTGTTACTGTAGGTTACTTAGTTACTTACTTAAAATAAAAAACACGGAACATATTATTATAAGCGTAGTTTAAGTGGCACAAAATTGAATACGTTACAGCCGGGGAAGGGGTGAATGTGGAGACTGAAGGGTGTTTTGTTGACGGTTCCTGATTGAATTGCATAAACATTATACAATCCCGTTAATGGAGCACTATACACGATTACACTGTCAATAGTAATATGTAGTACATAGAAATAATTTGAAGCTTTTAAATGAAGAGCAATATGATATTCTAAGGATTATAACAATTAATTGGTACGGGAAGAATTTCTTGATTTCCGGCGAAAAGTAAATTTATACAAACACTAAAAGCGTGAGAGAAAGAGAGAGAGGTGGAAGGGAAAGACAGGTGGTTTGCCTTTACTTGAGGGGGGGGGGGGGGGGTTTTGGTGTGTGGGTGTGTGTGTGGTGTGTATGAAAGAGAGCGGTGGGACGGAGAGACAGGTGGTTTGTCTTTACTTGAGGGTTTGTGGGTGTGTGTGTGAAAGATGGGGGGGGGGGGGGGGGGTGGGGGAGAAAGACAGGAGGTTTGTCTTAATTTTGTGGCTAAGTTAAAACCAAGTTGGGTCTTCTTTTCCACTTAACTAACTAAAGAGACAATTTATATGATAATGATTAATTATTGACCCATTGAAAATAAAATAGCATACAACACACAAACAAATTATAATTTAAAAAAAACTACGATTAAAAATACATATGATACAAGAAACAGAATTTGTTTGTGTTTGTGTATGTGTGTGTGTGGGGGGGGGATGAAGGGGGAAAAAGCGAATAGAAGGGATTGAGGGGAGAGAGAGAGAACGTTTGTAGACACAATACTGTCGCATAGTTTGATACTATGGAATTAACATAATGTGATAAATAACACAACCTCCACCATATTAAAACTGGACAAGAATACTATCTCAGCTTTGACTTTTATGGTACAATTTCTATTTATTTATAATTTGAAAGAACTTTATACATTTAAAAGAATGTCGATGGTTATCTTTGTTAAAATATTTGTTGTAAATCTTCAATATTTATATTTTTATTTCAAACAGTTAATGAAATCGGCGTTTTATAAAATATTTTAAATACATTTCTGAATCAAAGTAACTGAATTATAAAAATATATATATACAAATTTTCCTAATCAACTATTGCAGATGATGTTGTTGAGATAAAATAAGACAGTAGAAAATGTGTTTAGATTTTACAGACACTCAAGGAACAGAATTCAGAATTTACGTAATGCACTACAAAAGAACGGCATAGCTAAAAGAGATAGTGGTTTCGGCGTTAGCCCCGGGGATATAATAAAATCTGTTGCCCGGATAACAACTGATGTGAAGATTTCTTCTTTCCTAGATAAACTAAGGTCTAGAAAGGCAACTTTTTACGTTTGTGTTTGACAATCTTTTGTATTATTGGAGAATGATTATATAAAAACAGGTAGATAATTCTTATTAAAAGCCATGAAGAATCCAGGTTCTTGTTTTATATTATTTAAGAACATACTAGTTCGTACATTTTGTAAATAATGTAGCTTCAATAATTCACGGTAATTTAATTAAAGCTGATACGATTGATTTCCAAACGATCCCTTGAGTACGTGCTTTACATTTGTAATTTGGGGTGATCACTTCTGGGAGGAAAATACCAAAATGCGATTTTTTGCTACTTTAAATAACACTCTCATTTGAGTTGTATAACAAAATCCATGAAAATGGCATGGAAATTTAGATGGGAATTAATAAATGAATTTAATTTTTAAGTTATTGGTACAGTAAACAAAAACGTGTTTAGGGAGGGAGTTACATAATTTATTGAAAGGATTACTGTAAATATATTTATAAATGTAATTAATTTTAATTGTATAGCTGGTGATAAATAATAATGTAATCATAAACAATATGTGTTTTGCCAACCCAGCTGACGGTCAAATGACCATTGCTGTACAGTACTTTTTGTTTTTTATTGGTATTTTTTAAAGTTAATTTGTAAAATTTATTTTTATGTATTTTATTAATTGGTAAATGTCAAATAAAGTACTTTTTCTATTCTATTCTATAATAAAATCCACAGAAAGCAATGACGGAAAAAACAATATTTGTACAACTAGGCGATTCTAATGCGTGCTTCGCCAGCCAACTTACTTGAACCTTCTGTTACCAGGTAATAGTTATCAGTAATAGTTTCCCTTCATTGATTCTAGTTGCATAATATAACGAACTTAAACTTATTTTTGACCAAATCCTATTTCAAAATACTTTAACAATATTCGTATTGACCCAGGCTAGGTGTATTTCTTAAACTGTTTTAAATTATTGAAACTGGTTGAGCTAATCAGCTGTTAATAAGTTATTTAATACAACTGGTTAACTAGTTGTTTTTTTTAAGATAATATAACGAATATCAAAATATCCTGTAACTCACTATAGGCACGGTCGTGTTACCATTAAAATTTTACAAATAAAACATGCCTTGTTTAAAAACAATTTAGTAATTAAAAAGTAATGGGTAGTAGGCCAAATAAAAAATAGTATATTTCAGTTTGCATGCTAGTTAAAACAAAACGTAAAGTTACCAAGATTCCTAATTTTATGTAAGATGCAATTTGTGGTACAAACAAAATTAGCAACTCGTAGACATATGAAATAAAATACAGTGTAACAGGTTAGGTATTTATACAGGTAACATGCAATTTATACATATATACATATATTCATACATACAGTCTGGCAATTTCTAAATGTCGGTAAAAACTGATTTTTACATCTGGCATCTTGTTAAACAAAAATAAAATAAATATTATTACTATAATAAAATGTTATAACAAGAAAATAACCATAGTTGTAGTGTTTAAAAACAATAATGAGTTAGATGTTTTTGTTTTTTAAAGCATTGTAACAGTGATTATTTACTGATTATAATGTTTTAATTTAAAATTGTAATAACTAATGTATTATTTTGCATAAAGGAGGTTATTCAAAATCTAGAAGTCAGTTTTTCCTCCATTTTAAATGGTAGCAGATATGATAGATATAAACATAGATATATATTTTCTTTCTTTTAAATTGTACATTTTTTAACGATGAATAATATGTCAACAAGTTGGATATTGTTCTAAAGAGTACATAATTAGTAAAAAAAAAAAAAAAAAAATTCGGGGAAATTTTGGTTTCTGAAAATGTTGTATGTTGATGGTCACCATCTTTAAATTGGACCAAGGAAGCGAAAACTGATTATTTTTATGTTTACTTTGAAATAAATTTACAGTTATGAAACTCAGCTTATTTTAAATATATATATTTTTTTAAATACCTCCCCATTGATTTTGGATTTGAAAACCAAGTATTTTCCTTAGGTACGGAGTAGTGACGGTTCAGTTCTAACAAGTGTCTAGAATGTTTTCCTTGTCATCTATCACACTACCCCACTGGTTGTCTGTTACAGATTTGGACATTTAAGTATTGCATTGTATGAATTAAAGATACGATGAGTATAGTTTTGTAAAATAATATACTATTTTTTCAAGTGGTAAATACTGTCAATTTTAATATTGGTTGGTTGAAAGAAATTAGAGATGTTATGTAAACTTCTAATTATTAAAACATATTTTTTTGTTTGGTGCTACATTAAAACTATTTTTGTAAACAGTTTAAAAAATGTGTTCAATTTTAAAACTTGCATTTAAACTCATTCCCTGTATAAAATAAAGGTATCTTATGGTAGTTAAAGCAAGTGTATAGGTCTGCAGATATGGCACGGTACCAACATTGTAGAGTTGCCAAATGGGAGCGTGGCAGAATAATGAAAACGAGTATTCATCGACAAATAATAAGTCCATGAAAATAAAATATACGCTCTTTTAAAGTAAACAAGTGCATTTATAGACCTCTCTGTTAGTCCTGCGAATGTGGAATTAACCTCTTTTGGTCAGTCAACTTTCCTTGAAGCTTGATAAATAAAAGACAATAATAAGACACTTTAATCTACATTATTTAGTATACAAGGGTTACTTTTATTTGTTTGCATAAATATGTTAACAAAGTAAAACTAATTGAAGTATATCAGAGGTAAATATAAGTTCAGGAATAGTTTTGTGTTTACGTCGAATACACCATTGAAGACCAATCAACACAATTAAGGGAAAAGTTATGGATATACTTTCCTACATAAATGCATCTGAATGTTACGTTAGTATTGTGCCACCACAAGACAATATATATTCCATGCGTTAATACAAAGTAGTTAATCGATCGTGTCCGTGGGTGATATCCGCGAGCGCAACCCCAAAAAAGTCAGTTATAAACTTAAATAACAATTAAAAAAGTGAAAGTTATGTGCACAAACATTTATTTAAATGTATGAAACAAGTAATTACATTATAGTTTTGTATTCAAGCTAAACGGCCAAATAAGGACTAAAGAAAGTTGTTACGTTGAACATTATTTACTCGAACAGGTTTGTGCAGGAGTTATAATAAAATCGTTATGCTTGTTAATGAAAAAACCAAATTATACTAAGGTAAAATAACAAGCGGCAACGTCTTAAGCTGGTCGTCCACTAGGTCGGTAGAGAGGCGCGAAAAACTACCGCTTTCGAACAAAATTTATCTACGACGAAATAATGATTTTGTTTAGAATCGTATTACTTAAAAACTAAACGAGCTAGAACAACCTAATATGGTTCATTATTTAGAGCAAACATTTGGCAATAACTTGTAAATTTATTTTTTAAATTGAAAAATTAGAAGAGTAATTTTTCCAAGAAAAAGGAAAATTTTTTAAAATTCTAACATAAAAGCTTCGTCCATTAGGGAAGTAGCGCGGCGCCGTTTTCGAATAAATGAAAAACTGTTGGAGGTCGGTACTGCGACCTAGTGGACGAGGCCTGGGTCGGAATTTGTTGGGTTTGGATAACTTCGACTGTACTCGGCAACATGCGTACTTAACAAACTGTGATATCGGCAGCTGATCTACAAGCGCAACAAAGTCTTTCTGCACGTGTCGCAATTCAAAGGTGAATCTATTTTGTAGATTCATTACTAACAAAAAATTATTTGTCTCTCTTCCTTACAATTTTACCTACTTGCATACAATATTTATTCAAAAAAGTATTTCACCTTTTAGAAAAAAACCAAGGCAAATATAAATAAATAGGGTTTGTTTCATGCAAAATGTAGAACATGTTATTATTGTGTTGAAAATTTTGTATTTTTAGGAAAAATGAAAACTTTTGCGACAAAGTTATAGACTATTAGTTGAATTATTACAACAGTGCAACCAATCTGTTGTTCATTTCAAAAACGTAATGTCTCAAGTTCATGTGTGTTAATTAACACACATAAACTGTTCATGCTAATTTTGTGCAATGCCAAGCCATTTGGTTGCTTGAGCAAGCATATTTTTAAAAATTTGCCAAATATAGTAATTACAAACCAATCCAAAAGTGTACCATACATTTTTTGTAGAGAAAGGTTCAAATAATTCATATATGCTAGTAAAAATTGGTTGATGTAAAATTTACAAAGTTATTAGCTCAAGAAACAAAAACTGTTCAGTAACTGGAGGAAAAAGTTCAACTTTAGGCCTACACAAAAAGTAGAAAAAATTGTTTGTAATTTTTTTTCAAAATGTACAAAAGTTTAGTAATTTAGATCTAAATAGAACTGCATAAAAATAGGGTATATCAATTTCAAATTTATTGATTTGAAAATACCAGTTTTTATGTTCCTACTACAAGATTGAATACTGTCCAACCATGACTGAATATCAGGTGACCAAAATAGGGAGAAAGCTACTGCGCCGCGCCGCGCTCTGAGTGGACGAGGCTCTCTTTACCGACCTTGGTCTTGGCGAGAGTGAAACTCTCAAAATGTAGTTAACTGCTTCCGTTTAAGACGTTTGCAGTAGTATGAGATGTACGTGACTTTATTGTGTTGATGTCTGTTTAAAGTGTGTTTTGATTGTTTATTTTAGGGATGAGCTTGGGTTTACAATCATGAGCATGGTGGGTCGTGTACAAGGCGCAGAGGTCTGTTCCTGCGTTCTTGCGGTGGAGCGGGATCTGTCACGATTTCGGAGATGTGTGTGTGTTTCGAGCCTTCTGCTAACTTATTCGGATTTTGTTAGCTTGATGATGAAGTCGTGGATAGTCTCGGATTTCAGACCCTGATAAATGGTTGTGTTTCGAACGAACCAGGGTGAGTTGGTTAACATTCGAAATGTTTTGTTTTGGAAGGAATCCAGCTTCTTCCTAACGTTGGTGCTGAGTAGAGAATACCAAGCTGGGGCGGCATAGGTGACAATGGGGCGAAGATACATTTTGTACATGGCCTGTCTGATGGAAAGGGGGAGTGAGCTTTTGTGGCTAATCACGGGATAAAGATTGGAGCGGGCTCCAATTGCTTTTCCAATGACTAGTCTCACATGATGCGATAGAGTTAGCCTTCGATCTAGGGTGACGCCTAGATATTTAACTTTCTTTTTCCATGCTATGGGAGATTTGTTAAGGCGAAGAGTGGTTTTAGGCGTTGTAATCGCATTGGTGAACCGTATGGCTTCTGTTTTGTCTGTGTTAACAGCAATTCTCCACTTTCGAAGCCAGGGTTCGAGTAGATCCAGCTGACGTTGGATGATTTTTGTGCCGAAGTTATTAAAAAACGATTTCTTCAAAACTACCGAACGGATTGGAATGAAATTTGGTATGTAGCTTCCTCTAGGGCCATAAGTGTTCAATAAAAAAAGGTTAAAAAAATTGGAAATTTTAAGGGGGATTTGGGGGGTAAAAATGACTAAATCACGATTTATCCAAAATTACCGAACAGATTGGAATGAAATTTGGTATGTAGCTTCCTCTAGGGCCATAGGTGCTCACTAAGAAAGGGTATGAAACATTTCGAAATTTTAGGAGGGGTTTGGGGGGATCAAAGTTACTAAAATCATAATTTCAGGTCTTTTATTATTATGACAATAGTGCTTTTATTATTTAAGATCTATATATATATATAAGCCAAATACTACTCACTGACTGAACACTTAAAAAAAATACAATTACGTTAAAAAGACTGAAAATACCAACCACCACGGGCAACGCCGTACGGGTCAGCTAGTATATACATATAAATACCCTTTGTTCTTCTAGCAGTCCAGTCACTGTACTTATTTATTGCAACTGCTTTACAGTGACAGTACTGACCATGCAATGAACTGGTGAACTCGTGCGTTGATCATTTAAAGAAGAGTAACGTTGTTATGTTTAAATGTTGTTTGTGTTTAATGTGTTGTAATGTATGTTTATGTGTTGAGTATTAACATTAGTATATCGTTATAAAAAATGTACTCGCATTTAAATAAATGCAACTACAAAATCTGTTTGACAATGTCTGAATAGGAAAGGCGAAACTATCGTCACCGATAAATAAATATGGTTACTGGACTGCGAGTAGAACAAAAGGTACCTATAAATGTTACGCCAAGTCCGGACAATGGCCAACATTTTTACTCACTCCGCGATATGGACATCATGAAATTTTCACATCGCGGAGTGAGCATTTTATTCGTACATTGGCCGACGCAAATACCCAGAACGCTTTGTGGAAAAACGTAAGTACTCAACTGCCATAGTAAACATGTTCTTCGGAGATTGAGCAAAACCATAATATCAACATCCCCACGTGGGCAAAAGTGATTGTCCACGTCGGGTTGTGGGTATTTCTAGTTTGCGCAAACGCCGAATATTGTTGACCAGACAAACTAGTACGATTTCGACCCAAATAAATAAAATTTTGCCTACAGCAATTTGGATGCAGTTTTCTGCATCGTGTTCAGAAAACTACCAGGAAAAAGTCTACATATGATCAGTTTCGGGAGAAAGCGGAAATGCATCGCGGGTGTACCTATAAAGTACATCTAAAAGTCATAATTTTTTTGTAATCTATAAAAATGAATGAAAATCCGTTAAAATCTCATTTCTGACTATACGAAATCCTCCCGGTGTACCTTGGGGGGGAGTTGGGTGGCTTTGGGGGGCGATTTGGTGAAATTTGTGAAGGTGCAATAGAGACTTAAAAATATCCTCTGGGGGTTTTTGGAGGCGCTGATTTCATTTCTGACCATCGAAATGGGGGGGGGGGGGGGGGGGG
>JAGFPH010000768.1:243195-266730 GCA_018207615.1 Philaenus spumarius | reverse complement strand
GGGGGGGGGGGGAGGATGTGCAAAATATTTTATGAAAGGAAAATTTCAATTCTTAAAGACGAAACTTGTATTTAAAAGAATTAATTTAGATATCTTGTTAAATAAACATCCACATTGTTAAACAAAACGAGTCAGGTATTTATTGAATTGTTAATACAATAGAGTAATAACATAGACACCACTTATGAATGTTCACGATGCTTTCCACAATATTTTCTAATGTTTAAACACTGAATTTTGGGCAACCAATTGATATTCAACTAGTAACAAATTTCCAACTAGTAATTCACTAGAACAAATTTTTTCAAATGAATTACACGAACGATCAAACTCAAAACCATTCAGCAGCAACGTATATTCTCCTTCTCTCAATACAGCCTTTTAACGGACTCAAAGCTTTGTATTATTCCTTACTTCCACCTTTTCTCTCTATCTCTCTTCTTCTTTCCTGTGACCCCTACTAACTCTTCAGAGCTGCGCACAAGTTGAAACAACTGCCATGGGTACCGGCCTGATCCTCAATATATGCCTTTAAGTCGTCATTTCAAAACCTTACATTTTTTCTCCCATCGAACCTGACTCCTTGGAGCCCCCAGCGCATCGGGGGCGTTTCTCATAGTCAGAATTGAAATCAGCGCTCCCAAAAACCCCAGAAAGGAAATTTTCAAGTCTCTGTCGCATCTTCACAAATTCCCCCCCCCCCTTGTGCACTCGGGGCAGTTCGCATGGTCAGAAATGAAATCAGTTCCCCCAAAATCCCCCGAGTACCGGTTTTCGCGGCTTTTAATTCATTTTTAGAGGGTTCAAAAAATTATGCACTTTTAGATACACCTGCGATGCATTTCCGCTTTTTCCCAAAACTGGTCATATGTAGACTTTTTTCCTGGCATTTTTCTGAGCACGATGCAGAAAACTGCATCAAAATCGGAGCTGTAGGTAAATTTTTTAAATTTTTCAGTACTTTGCCTGGTCTAATAGCGTTTCTCACGGACCAGACGTGCAGGTCCATAACCTAACCTAACCTAACCCCCACCATCAACTATCCCTAGCATTTCGTCTACCAACACCAGTCACTGTTAGTGCGTTGTTGTGATACAAAAATAAATTAAATTTCAAGCAAAAATTGGATTTCATTTAACATAGTTATTATGGACCTATTGTATGATAGTGTATGTAGGCAATTCGGTGTTTGCGCAAATTACAAATACCCTCAACTCAAATGTGATTGCCCACGTCGGGTTGAGGGTATTTATGGTTTTGCTCAATCTCCGAAGAACATGTTTACTTCGGCAGTTGTGTACTTACGTTTTGCTTCAGTTAATGTCCGAATAAAACGCTCACTACGCGATGTGAGAATTTCATGATGTCCACAACGCGCAGAGAGTAAAAATTTCGGAAACTCTCCGGACTCGGGTTTGAGTGTGACATATATAATATTTCACAGTTTTACCATGACGGAAATAACTATTTCCACTGATTCAACAACAGATTATATGTGTATATATCTTGAATTTTAATGTATTAGTAAAAAAGTGCATACATAAAATAAAGCAGTATTCAATAAAAACAAAAACAAACAAACAAATATCTATATATTATATAAAATCCAAATACTATTGACTCACTCATCACGAAATCTCAAAAACGGATTGGAATGAAATTTGGTAAGTAGCTTCCTCTAGGTGCTCGCTATGAAAGGCTTTAAAAAAACTCGAAATTTTAGGGGGGGGGGGGGTTTGGTTGGGTAAAAATGACTAAAAATCCCCATAAGAAATACATAGTGTAATATATTGATATATTTATGTTTTTGTTAATATACATTTAACTTTGATTGTCTATCCGTGCAAAACCGGATCGGGCCAGCTAGTGATATATAAAGTATTTCCCTTGTTAGCGAATTTCCATAGGAAAAATGAGCTATTGCAGTGGCCCTTATGGTAAGGCCCAAGGTCGGGAGTAGTAAATGAGCATCGATCATGGTACCCAGAACACGTTTAGTGGTGTCATTAAACATCATATATATATGTATGTGTTCGCACTCTAGCGGTCGCATTTTAAGTCCGATTTTGTTCAAATTTGGTACACATGTTGGTTGTCTACGTCGTTCGGGCGAGTTGTTACTGAAAAAAATCTAACAATCGGAAGCAAGGTTTTTGACCGGAAGTAGGCTAACTATTTTTTTAGATTTTTCCTACGAGAATGAATTTGTTTTCGAGTTTTTTCTCCACATGTAATTGTAGGATGTTATTCTACACATTTTGTTTTTTTTACGCGACCTTATAGTTCGCTTGGTTCCCCCAAAATCTATCAAAACGTAAAATACCATAGAAGTACCCGGTTCAAAGCCATGTAGTGGATTCTATCGTGGGGTTGGCGTGCGAAGCACGCAATGCATTGTGTATTGAAGATACTTTCAATACGGGGGTTGGCGTGCGAAGCACGCAATGTTTTGTGTGTTGAAGATACTCCCAATATTCGGAATGGCGTGCGAAGTACGCAATTCATTGTGTATTGAAGATACTCCCAATACGGGGGTTGGCGTGCGAAGCACGTGATTGTTGAAGATACTTCCACTACGGGAGTTGGCGTGCGAAGCTCCCAACGCTTTGTGTATTGAAGATACTCCCAATATGCGGAATGGCGTGCGAACCATTTTGCAGCTATTCAGCACCGCCCTGAATAGACCTATTTCCCAAATTGTTGGTTGAAACTCTAAAACATATAGGTCTATGTTCAGCAGCAAGATCGAATTATGTTAACGTTAGAACGATGCAAGTAAAAATACCGTAATAGTTCTTAATTTAAAAGTAGTTTTAGATTTAAATTATTACAGAAATCCGACAATTTTGTAAATATGTAATTAAAATTAATGTATACTCTCCAGTTTAGTAACGATCATGTACAAGACAACAGTAAGAAACCATTCTACAGCTTTACACCCAATCGTACGGTCAGCACTCGGTGCAGTGTATAATGTTTCACTGCTAAGCGAAGTGACACAGTTAGCTAACACTCTAATGTTCATTTGCATTCAAAATTAGAGTTTAGAATCCAACAAACTGTCGAGCAGAAAGTATAACTGACTTTCCCTTGTTTCAGATCAGATCCCAGATTAACTTGCTCGCTTACCTGAATATTAAAATTTAAAAGAGCTCCAGCTATTCAACTTGGTCAAAATTTTAAATTTAAATTTACCTTTTCCATTTTAAGGGAAATTATCACTTTTAAGCACGTCCAACTGAGTTTCGAAGTACTGTTTTTAGTGAATTTTTAACATCCATCTGATCTCGTGCAAAATTTATAATTGCTTTAAACATTATTGCAAAGGGGCTATCGCCATTTATTACGATGCAGCTACTACCTTGGCTCTAACTTTAGTGAGAAGATCACAAACATATACCATACATATAATTACATTTATATCAACATCTATTTTATACGAAAGCTATGTCATTTAATCTCTACACTATGTAATAATTTAATTACAGTAAACCTCCGTTTAAATCTTATGTTTACACTACGGGTAAAACTGAGCTCAATTTCCTACTCCCCAAATATGAATTCATTTTAATATATATATATAACTCTCCCAATAGACCAACCCACAGAAACTGATTCTAATCCAGAATTTACATAAAACAATTATCCCTTTAATCCACAAACCGTGTCCTCGCCTTTACTCTGTCCTGGTGGCTCTGATAATCGGACAGCTCAGCTTCCTCGCTCTGACGTTAACCTGGGCTGGCACACCTCACGGGAAAAGTCCCTCCTTGACGCCCACGCCGGCGTCTATCTCCCGAAGTCCAGGTCTCCCAAGAACTCTATCCTCACCCAAGAAACTTTCCCAAAACAATCTCCTATATAAAGTGTCCTTCATATTTAAAACATCTGTTCCCCTTTTCAGTTTTCCCCGTCTAGTCTTTCTACTTAAATGTTGGTTTACTTTAAAATGCAATTATACGTTACATCATTACTAATAGCATAACTTACTCTATATTATATAATTGTGCTTGCAAATACTAATAGTTCTGTGACCAGTAGTTCGTTGAAATAACAAATGTGGTTTGGAGCTTAGGTTAAAAATAGTGTGCCAGTAATGAAGTAGAAGGTTTAGCCAGTAAAAATTATTTTGCAATTTATTCGTCTTCTAAATACTGTGTGGTACGACAAAGAAACAAAATGAATAAGATAATGTAGTTGGTAAAGGACTACAACTCAGTAAATGCGACGCAACGCCAATCGGGCTCCCCCTCCACAACTCACTCACAGTCACAGTGATGTAGCGCAGGAAAGAGCAAGACACTAGGTAGCGCTCTCTTTATCTCCCTCTCCATAAAACTATAAAGTTATCTAAAGAATAAACCTATACAAACATGGTTCAAATACAAAAACTTGGACGATTTTAAACAAATTTTAAGTTTGCGGCCATTTTGTGAGCTTTTACCGTTAGAGATACGAAAAAACATCAAGAATACAATTTTGTAGAACATCAAATTTGCTACGAGCAAAATGTTATTAGTTTTTAAATTCGACTTACGGGTAAGCCACAAATTCGTTTCGGAAAAAAGCTTACACTGAGAGAAACGGTTCGGCCGCAATTTTTACTGTATTTAAGGGGTTAAAAATTAAAAATGGAAAAAAACCGTATATAATATACATGGCTCGGCCTAAGAATAAGGAACATTCATGCAAAAAATCATGACAATCGGTCAAGGCGTTTAGCCGTAATCGTGAGACAGACACACAGACGAAATGCCGAACGGTCAAGTTAAAACGGAGATCTCGCTTCGCTCGGACAATGATTCTAGTATTGCTAATCATTTAACAACATTGCTTTTGCCTAACAACTCATTTGATTTCGTAGCAACATAGAATTACTTGAAATTAAAATGCTTGTGTTTGTCAGAAATTTCAAAATGATACGAGAAACGTGTTATGTTATATTCCTTTATGTACGCACATTCCAACAGTTTATTAGTTTATTTTACAAACTAAAAATAATTAAAAAGTAAAAGTACAACGTGTCACTTTCTCGATGGCTTCAACACAATTTGTTAGTATTTATACGACAAAAAGTAATCCAACAAATTAGATTTTACAGTAAATAAAAGTAAATATTAGAGGTTAAATATGTACAAAGAATATTTTGAAAACACGAAGCAAGTTTTAAGATGCAAAATACCAAACTGTAAAAGACCTAAGTGACGGTGGAGGTTTTATTTTATTGTTTTACATTTGTAGGACAATGTTAGATTTAATTTAGATAAACGATATTTAACTAAAAGCATATTTATATTATTACTACGATAAAATTTTTACAACTGAAAACAAAAAGAACAATGTCAGACTATTGTCGTTTAATGAAAGTGGTCAATGAAGTTACTTTACTCGAAATTAGTTTATAAGATGTTCTACTTATCCTCCTTAGGTAAACGTAAACAAAGCAATGTACACACTTTGATCCTGTGATAAGGTTAGAGATAAAATGGCACTTTGCCTGTATATACAGCCGTGGTCGTATATACTGCAATGCGTTTGGCATAATTTAATCGATAGCGGTGGAGAAAAGCCGTCACAGTCCTGGATGGAATCCATCGGTTAAAAATAAAGCAAATCAGGCTGTAACATTTCCGATACATTTATTTATCCAGTCCGTGTTTAGTAAACATTTAATTCTAAACATTTGTAGCTTTTTATAAAATAAACTGTAGTCTACATTGTGCGAACCATGTAACCTTTTACACTAATCGATGTATAAATTATACAATAAATACTTAATTGATTTTCAGGGTTGTAAATAATTAAATGTATTTTGTCAATCACTTAATTGTTTGAATTAGTGTTCGAAAAAACGCTCAAATTAATTACGTGTATTTTAGTCCACGTTTCATACAGGAATTATACTATCTCGTAAAATAATATTTACAGTATTTAAATATTTGTTTCTAATTCAATAAAGATGTCGTGTTAAGCTACACTCTGTAATTAATATTTATTTGGTTTATATCAGGTGATTATTTAAAAAGTGGTCAGCCTCCAGTTTAAATACATTACAAGTCAGCTATATGTGAATAAATCTTCCGATTACTTAAGGCCTGTATTACACTATCAAAGTTCTTTGTCAAAGATCTTTGATCAATTTTCTTTGATAAAATATTTGATAGTGTAATATGCAATCTTTTAACTTTTTTTTTATAAAGAACAAAATGTTGAATAAAATTGCAATTTTGAATTTTAATGTTTGTTCAAATATATTGCATGTGTTAATGGCACAAGATGGATAAACAATTTTTTTTTATTACATTTTGACAATTTAGATGATTACTACATATTTTCAAAACCAGGTTTTTTTTTTTAAATATTATTTAAACACATTCTTTAGGATTTTCTGATTAAATTGATATATAATACTTGATATTTCTTGAAATTATCATGTTTACAATTTATTTTGTGTATTAATGCAAAAGTCATGAAAAAGTTGCACTCTTCCAGGGTGACACAGTGGACAGTTGGAGGGTTTAATAGCTTTAAGCTATAAATTTACTCAATGCAATTTCATTCAAACTCTTTCCACTTATTAAATACAATATTTCTTTAGGACACATTGATTTATTAACCACTTGTATATAAATATTTATTAAATACGACACATGTTTATTGTAAAACTATGTTTAAGACCTTCGTTTCGATATAGACATCGGCTCTTGCCGATTAGTATAAGATACAAATTAAAGCCGGTCAGGGTTGTTGGTAAATACCAGCAACCAATAAGAACTTAAAAAAAAAAAATAGTTATTAAGAAATAAATGTACAAAAGAAGACCAAATTAAATTAGAGGCCAATTCATCGTAGAGCAGAAGTCCAAAGCAGATGCCCAATATAAGGTTACAAAACGAGGAAAGCATATGACAGCATTTACAAGCACGTGGGACAAATCTGTAAAATAATGTCAAATGTACCTAAATCGTTAGCCAATCATAAGGAACCAATATTCAAACGGACCAACCAGGGTGAGCCAAGTAAAGGCGACAAAAAAGAAGGTGGGACAGCAACGCGTGAAAAACGTTGTCTATTATACAAAATTTCCATCAAGAAGTAAACATCTCGTGATCTAAATTCAGTATCAAATAATTAAATAAGTCTTAAAAAAATCATTTCTAGACGATATTCAAAATGGGTGAAAGTGTTGGGTAGTGTACCAGTGTGAAATATATGTTTTGTGTACTTTGTCATGTGGTAACAATAAAACTAACTGCAAAACACTACTTTCTGGACGTTTTGGAACACTCTGTACATTCGCAGTAAGATAAGTTAAAACTTTTTCCCAAAATGATCAGTGAACAACATTTAAAATGTGGTATCACTACCTTTATATTTGAAAATTTTCCAAAAATGACTCCCACCCACCAATAAATCACTTTTGGGGCATTTTTGAGTTTTGAAAACATTTTAATGAATTCTCTAGGATCGAAATAGGGGAGTTTAAGCTAAAAAGAAGGGTGTAATTCGTTTGGTTTAATCGCTGAACATTGCGCATGTGTGGTCTGATTCAACCTGTATATTATATATACATATGTTTCATACTTGATTAAGTCAAATTTTAAGTATCAACAACTTCTGTTGAAATAATTTGATCACGCAGCTGAACCGCTGACTTCAGTTGAGAGAATTTACAAAATTAAGTTTATATGTTTTGGGAAATTGGTGTACTCACGAAGCACATGAGCATCCTTTGTTGTCACAATGTTTACATTCTAGTCAATGGGTTGCCATTGGTTTTTTTCTTACTGACGTTCGCTAGAACAGCTGATATGACTGTTTGTTGGTGGGAAAACAATGAATGATTTTGCGGTAGCTAATTGTTTTGTTTCAGTTTTATTGCTGAATTTGTTTTTGAGGTTGTGTTATTCTGATTTTGTGATTTTTTGTTATATTTACGGTACTGTAACCTTTCTTTCTTTGCATTAATACTTTTAGTTCACTAAAATAGCCCACAATTATGTGTCTTTAGAAAAACGCATTAACAAACTGTGGCAAGAATGCAAGTTTGATTAAGATGAAGATGAACTTCTAGGTGATGTTGAACCGTCGATAAAGGTGAATTCACTTTCATTTACAACAAAATAAATGTTTCGGAACCAGCACGAATATAAATGTAATATTTACTATTTACATTTTTAATATTATAATGTAATTTTTATATGCGGATAACTTTATTTACAACCTCAAAGTTCTAATGAGTTTTAAATAATATACAATGATAAACAGTATGTTTGTCTGAACTCTAATTTGTCGCTATTTTAGACGATTCTTAATGTTTGAGTTTTGTCTATATTGTTAACTTATGTGCACTATTACTACTTTTAAATTTACACGTTTGTAACTATCACAAAATTATTACCATAGGCACGAGGGTCTTTTTTAAAATTACTTTAACTTCTTTTCTTTGCTCCGCGTAACCATTGAAACCGCAAATAATATTTTAGCAGCGTAAAGACGACCGGTGTCGCAGTGATGAAGGAATTTGATGAAATCCGAATTAAAAAAGCAATGGATGAAGTGGAGAAAAGTGTCGCAAGAAACTAACAGCAGCCAACAACTTTAAACGAGATTTTTGAAAAATTATTTTAGACTATTCTTAATGTTTGAATTTTGTATATTAGTACGTATAGGTTATATTGTTGCAATTACTGCACTATTACTATTTTTAAATTTACATGTCTGTAACTATCATACAATTACTACCACAGATCATGACTGTGTTCTATAATTTAAAGGCGTGTCGAATTTAACTTGAATTACCACAAGTAAAACTATATCAATATTGAAAACCCAAGTTTTAGATTGCATTAATTTCATATGGTTTTATTATTCAATTTAATATAACTCAGTATTTTACCAGATTGTTTATAATATACCTTTAAACGAGTGAAACAATATTTGGACTCGTTTTAAACAATGTTTTTTGAATGGGAAATGAGTGTAAGAGATGTGTTAGGGGTATGGAAGTGTTTTTTTAAAATATTATTTGTGTATAGTGTTGTGTTACTTTTTAAAATGTTAAACTTGTAGCTACGAATGTGTTTATGTAGGTATGGAAGAGAGTGTGTATGGTTTATTATGGTATGTGAGTGTGTGTTACGTATTTGTAATTTTAACTAAGTTATATTTATGTTATGAATGCAGATCTTTTGGCCTAATTAATTAATTATCACAGAACAAATTATTCCTGTCTTTCTTTTATTTATATTTGTAATACATTTTAAATTAAATTTTAATTTATTAAGAATTTAACTGCTCCCGATGTCATCTTACTCTTTTTATTTTAATTGAGAGATATGCAGCCTCAAAACGGGCAGACCCATGGAGGCTACATTATTCATTCCTTTTTTTCTCTTCTTCTTCTTCTTAAGTTTTTTCTGTTGTTGTGTATATTAAGTTTTTTTTTGTTTTAGGATTTAGAAGTAATATTGTTTTTTTCTCTTTTGTGTATTTTATAGTATTTAATGTATTATTGTGTCTTTCTTATTGTAATAAAAGGAATAAAAAAAAGAAGAAAACAAATTTTGTGCAACTTGTGTTAACTATTTGAATACAACTAAACGGATAAATTTGAAGCAGCAACTGTATACTATAACTAGGATCAGTCTTTACTCGTGAGAGTGTGCATACGTGATAAGGAACTCAAAGTTAGGGATTCTGATTATAAACAGAGTATAAACGTATTTGTGAGAAAATGTGTGTAACTTATTATTTGCACGATGATTAAACTCGGAAGTCAAGCTTAAATATTGTTAAATAAACAAATTTTTTTAGAAACAAATAAAATTAGCTGTTTTGAATAAACTTATCCTTTTAACAAAAAAGTTGTAAAAGAAAAACAACGAACATCCAATTAAATCTACACCATTAATACCAGTAATTTTGAAACAGCTTTTGGAAGTTGCTGGAAACAAACTCAACATAAATATTGATTCTAGAGCAAACGTATAATTTCGAAGACACATCGACGTTATGACAAAGAAATTATAAAGGTCTTCAGTTTGCATTCAAGTAGCCGGAGCCGCTGTTCACTACCTCTTGACTACCCTTTTGTTCTAGAACCGCTCAACGCTGAAGATCACATGACACGCCTTTTTCTGCAGATTTTGCAAACAACAGCTTGTACAATGTGTTACAATAACTTTTATGTTTTGTACGACAGTTTTAAATCTCAATGTAATTGTTTTATGGGAGAAAGAAGAACAAATCTGTAAATTTACCTTGTTGGCAGTGTAGAGAGGGTATACGAACAACTACATTTTCAAATAATATTTTAATCTAAATTAATAAAATATTATGAATAACTTGAAAACTTTACTTTGGTAACGTCCACTAGGAGTTCCGTCTCTGCTCGCTTCGCTCACCAACTCCCACGACGACTCATGGCGAAGCCAATATAAACTGATTAATGTATACTCTGTTATTTTCATATAAATTACAATGTATTAGGACAGAGGCACTTGGATCTAAATAGTGTGGTGAGGGCAGCGTTAATCTGTACATATTGTAAAACAGAGATCGAAATAGACACGCAGCACCCCAGAAACGACATAATATGTGACACCAGATGTTTAGTTTAAAGTACAGAAAGCCTTTTTCGTTGATTTTTGTTTGTGTTTGCTTTTACATAACCTGAAAATAAAACTATTAGTTGTGACCAGTAATTTTACCTGAGCATAAATTTGCCAAGTAGGTTACTATGGTAATAAACGTAAGTGCTTTCAATAAACGTGTTTTGGTTCATTATATGTCTAACCTAAAATCTGATCCAAATCAGATGTTTTATTTATAATACTACTAGCTGGCCCGATCCGGCTTTGCACGGATAGACAAATCAAAGTTAAATGTATATTAACAAAAAATATATTATATCAATAAATATATTACACTATATATTTCTTATGGGGATTTTTAGTAACTTTGACCCCCCAAACCCCCTAAATTTAGAATTTTTTGAAAACCTTTCTTACCGAGCACCTAGGGTCCTAGAGGAAGCTACATACCAAGTTTCATTTCAATCTGTTCGGTAGTTTTAGAGAAATCGTGATTAGTAACTTTGATCCCCCAAAACTCCCCTAAAATTTTGATTTTTTTGAAAACCTTTCTTAGTGAGCACCTATGGTCCTAGAGGAAGCTACATACCAAATTTCGTTTCAATCCGTTCAGTAGTTTTTGAGAAATCGTGATTAGTGAGTCAGTGGATTTGGATTTTATATACAGTAGAGTCCGCTTTATACGGCCTAATATGGCGGAGTACTAGACCGGATACCATAAAAGCCGCATAATCCGTTATAGGGTTAAAATAAGAAAAACCTTATAAACGTACATGAGAAAACTTTACAGTACTACTGTAATTTAAATTGGAATCATTCAATAAAACAACAAATAGATGGACAAAATCTTGGAGTTTGTTATAGTAGATACAACCATAGTTACAAGTGTAACATATTTTAACTAGAGTACTGTACGTACAATATTGTATAAAAACCTCAAACAAATGTTGCATTAAAAGTTGGTAAAATAAACTACATCGGCATATTCATGCCCCATTACATGTGTTTGTGCTTTTGTGTTAATGTTTGTGGAGTGTTTGTGTATAATTTATAGTTTTTTGTCGCACATTAAACAAATGGAAATCATTTTTAAAATTTGTTTATAAACGGTTTGAAAATGCCTGACAAAATATGCGAAACGTACGTCACCGTATAGAAAGTGATCAAAACAATATTGCGAGCAGTACAAGGAAGTAAGGTATTTATGTAAATATATCCAGTCCAGTAAGGCAAAAAACAAAAATAAATTAGTGTTTTAGAAAACTCTTTCCTGTTAGAATTTAGCCACAATGTACTGAAGTACGAATTGTGTTTTAAAAAAATATTCAAATTTATATAAAAGTTTAAAAACAATCAAATATGTATTTCATGGTATCCATAAATTTAAAAAGGTTGTATTCGAATCTGAAATCATAAATATTTAAAAAGTCATATATAAACCCTATTGAGTTCCTCCTTCATACAGCAATTTAAGAAAATAAAGATATTTAATAATTACAATAATAATAATAATAATAAAAGAGTTTTATTTGTGACATAATTACATTTTAAACCAATTCCGTTTCAATTAACACTCATTCAGCTACGGCCCGTAGACCGTCTGCTGGGTTGGCACTCTTAATTAATAAACTACACCTTAGCCAAAAATAGTCTCACTAAAAAATTCAAACATGAGTTCCTAAAAGTAACAGAATTACAAAGAATAAAAATTATTGGGTATGTGCTATTACACATATTATTATTGGGTATAAAGGAAACCTAAAATTACATAATTTAACTGAAATAGGAAAAACTAAATTAATAACAGTAACAAAACTAAAATTAAAAAACTTCTGCAATAACCATGGCTGAAAAAACTAAGCATCCACATGATATCATTCTCAATATACCTATTAAGAAGAAAACTTGACTTCCTAAAACAAAAAAGTCAAAACCAAATTTAAAAAGTCCACAATATTAATAAAATGAAACAACAAAATCACAATTAACCTGAAACTCGAAACAAAAACCTAACGAAACATAGTAAAACAAATCGCATAGTAGCTTTATTTATGCATCATTATCATTAATTAAACTAGTTTACGAAAAACCATCTATACTGCCACTCTTTTCTCAAATATCTATAGAGACTTAACCAATGTAGCCCGTTCAAATACGCAACGAAGTCTTCTTTACTTAACGTACTTTTTGACAAACTCTTTTTTCTGAAACCTGACAAAATTTGGCACCTGGCAAGAAAATGATACACGGTTTCATTCTCAAGTGTATTACACAAGGAAAATATATAAGTTTTATTCCTAACCCAAGGTTTAACATTCAAATCTAATAAAGATAATTATCGTTTAGATTAAATATTGGACACATTGTGAAAACAAAATTTTAAATCGCTTTGCCAACTGAATATATATTTGTTTTGACGGAAGCTTTCGACCATAACCGTCCCTTCACAGGTTCAATCAGTTGATTCCGACATTATTTTACATTGCTGTGTGGTTAACTGAATGCATATACCGGTTATTTATCTTATATTCAATTAAAGTGATTAACATACAAATTATTGAATATTAGATGACTCACAGTATTTGGTATTAGTTTGAGGAAAACTGCCATTTCCTAAATTTAGCTACGGTTAATGTTGAGTTCTTTTTTTTATAAACTTGAAACCAATTTATAAAATAACTTTCTAAAAAAAACATGTCAAGAACATTAAAATGTGGTTTTAATGCAGGAAAATGTAAAGTTAGATAATTTAATACTCAGATTTCTTAATTAAAAGAGGGAGTGGCTCTCAATACACAGTTTTTCATAACTTTTCACCAAATTTTGTATTCAATATAATTTCCTTGCAATTTATATGAGAAGCTTTTACAGCATTGCTTTTCAAAATTTTAGTTGCAGCACAATAAAAAATAAAGAAATTAAGGTTTTTGCAAATCGAAATCACTAAATTCGAAGTAAAATGGGTTTTAACTAAGGTTTATTAAACGATATAAAACAGGACAATATTATTAAGTATTTATTTTTAGGGTATAGGTTTTTGCCTTCAAAATGTATAGTTAAGTATTTTTTGAGTTCTGATAATTGGAATAATGGTCAGTTATTTGGTTTACAACTACACAAAGTTTTTAACTCTTTCCTAGGCAAATAGAACGTGACAGTCAGGCGGACAAATGAATGATTTTCTAAGGGAGGGGAGCGAAAGAGGAGAGATGACGTAGTTGAGTAAAATTTAGTCAAATTATGGTTGTAGAGATTGATAATTGATTATATTGATAAGAGATTATCAAAAGTTTGTTCTCCATGGAAGCATTTGGTTACATGGGGTTATGTACTTGAAGTATTTTGGGCTACTTGAATAATGTAGGCTGTGAGTAATGGTAATATCTTCAAGAAAGAGAGCAAATTAAAGCTAGGCCAGGACTACAGTATTTAGAATTCAACGATATGTGAAAATAAAATAAGAAGTTTAAGAGGGAGTTTTATTTATAGTAGGATTTTATTTTAGAAAGTTTACTATTATCATATTATTAAAAGTTACCAATAATTTCTAATTGTTCTTAAGAGCAAAAAAAAAAAAAAAAAAAAACTAGAAACGAATCATTAACCAGTAAATACAGGATTTATACTGTGGATAATTAATTGTAATATAAATAAAAGCCCAAGCACAGTGGGCCTTCAAAGTTCAAAATATAATGTTAAATACAAGGCGAAACAATAATACACTAATAGGCATTTAAATAAATAAAAAGGTTGACCAACAACTGAACAGTTAACTTAATACTTAAAATGCGCTATAAATTAAGCAACAAGCAATTTAAAAACTCAAAAAGTACTTAACACTAAAAACAAGAACATGCAACGATCAAAATTTATCATTTTCCGCCCTACCCATATCCTAAGAGATTGGTCAATTATAGTCTTTAATTATGTTCTGAGAGTAAGCAAATATTATCGGGACAAAACTCTCTTAACACGTAAACTGCTAAGGACGCAAATGTGAGCTTGACACTGAACACTATGAGAAGCGGTCGACGCACATTGCATTGTGTGCTTCGCACGCCAACCCCCATGTTTTGAGTATTTTCAACCCACAGTGCTTCGCACACCAATTTTAAGCCAAAATTTAAGAGATTATTACTTAGAAAGGTTAAAAAATAAAGTAATTTATAATCATTTAGGCTATAAATATAAAAAACAAAAGGTCAGCTCCTAACATAGGAAATTCGAAATTTGTGTAGCAGTGACAATTATCTGACAATGTTAGTTGTACCAATGAATTAGAATATTCCAATATAAGTCCATTCGGCAATCACAACCTGAAAGTGTTTGGTAAAGGATTCAAATAAATGTTTTAAATACGTTCTACTAAGGTCACGTGAATTTAGACTTAACTAATGTATAGTTTAGTGTTAATGGATCTGAAACAGCTGTGAGTGCTGATAACGTTCCCAACTAATTTAACGATGAAGTGCTGCAAGTATAGCTGTAATAAATACACAGTATTGACTGACACCTAAACATTTTAGAATCCCGTAGTAAAGCAGTTCTGAAATAGGGAATACCACTGTTTTGGCCAAATAATCAAAACTATAAGCATTTCGGGCTCAGACGGAGGGCTATCCTACGCTAAAGTGATGTGTATAGTTTTCAGTTTTTAATTGTAAAACTGACCCTGATTGTTTAAACCTCCATGCGTTGAATAAAGTAATAATTATTTAAGTATATTGTAGTCCATCCTCAACTAAAACTAAATCGTATACAAATATAAATCCGTAATATTATTCAAGGCTTTGTTAAACGAACGAAGCTGGTGGCCTCAAATAGCTGTTATAAATTATTGTGTAGGCTACAACTAGTTGCTAAGGAATACAAACAATCAAACAATGTTAGACAAGTTTAAAACAATTTGCTTTCGAAAATCTTAACATTATGAACAAGTCTGTATACTATGAAACCGTCTGAAATAAAACATTGACAATTAACCCCGTTTTATTTATAAATCACGCTGAACCGCTGACGTGAGTTGAGCGAATTTCCAAAATTAAGTTTAAATGTTTTAGCGTTTCAACTACCTATTTGGGAAATTGGTCTACTCACGAAAGCGCTGAATACCTGCCAAGTTACGAAATATATTAGTACACCTCAGCCTAAAGCCTCAGCTCAAGCACTTCGTTCCGCTTGCAGTGGATTTACACCTCGACCTTACAGACTCAGATTATGGACTGTTTCGCTTCGCTCGCAGTTTGCATTCCAGCCGTTGGCCTTGGATCAGAAGAGCTGCCTACGTGGATTTGAACACGGTACTTTTATGGTGTTTTACATTTTGATCGATTTTGGGTAAACCAGACGGGCTATAAGGTAGTGTACAAAACTGCAGAATTAACTCGTATGTTTAGTTTTTTTAAATAAAAGTCCAAAAAGCTTCATTCTAGCACGAAAAATCTCAAACATTTACTTCCTGTCAAATATACCAGGTGTCTTAAAAGTCACAACCCCTCCCCCCTTTAACTTTTGTGTTTGTTGAAACAAACAAATATCCTTTAGGAACGATACTATCTTAGCCCAAAGCATCTGTTGAAGCAATCGGAAATTTTGAGTGTCCCCTAAAAATGGGGGATTTTGGGGGAAAAATTTCAACCCCCTAAGGGGGTGGCGGGTAGGGGGTAACTTAAATTTTTAAATGGGAAGTATGGTCATGTGATACCTCATTTTAAAGGTCTATTTAAGACTAGGAAAATGACATACAGAAAATAAAAATCGGACAACCCAAAACAAAATGGCGGCTCTAAACGTGTTGAAATAAATCGACATAAAGTTGCTAATATCTCGAAAAGAAAGAGTTTTAGAAAAAAATTCAAGAGCCAAAAAATGTTTATTTCAATGTGCTCGACCTAAATAATTGCTTTCAAATCGATTTCGTAAATTTTATGTTTTACAAACTTTTCTAAGATGTAGGAGTCGAAACCTGAAACCGGTATTACAAAATTTGATACCATCACAAGTTGAAAAGGAATTTTAAAAAAACTCACAAAAAGCCGAACTAGAACTCAAGACTAAACAAGTTTTATCACATTAGGAAAAGCGTTTTTCAAAACTCCTCTAATGGATATTTCTAGAAATATTTCAGAAATATAAATTTATTTCATGAAACCGAAATCTATAAAAATAAAAGAGGACCCGGTATAACACTACTTGACGCTAAATAAGAACGATTACATTATTAATATTTTTTAAAGGTGAAAATATGGGATATAATCGCCTGAAAATCATATTTTTGAACTACACATACAGTACGATTTTCTTAACCGTGCCCTCGGCTCGGCTAGCGCGCGGTGGGCTAGCGGTGTAGCGGGGAGGGATTGTAAAGGCAGTTCCACAAACTTCGAATAAACAATAATGATTGAATAACTATTCGAATAAAATTATTAAAATAAAAACTACTTGAATGAGTCATAGACTACTTGTCTCTTGATAATATGTATGTATAATATACAATATTTTATAACGTTTATAAGATGAGGACGAAATCGGTCAACGAAAACACGGCCTGGCGGCACGGCCCGGCCATGTGTAGTTTTAATTGAAACGCACACATTATACCGCTGTACCGAGCAAACCGTAAGTCAAACGAAAAAATGTTACAAATAAAATATTTAATTTGGACCTTCATCTAAAACTTTCTCGCGAACACTTTGTCTCTGTTCAACAAATAAATAACTTTCTAGCGGCTTGAAAATTTCATGTATATTATTAAAGTACATTGTTGTAATATTGATTTTTAAAATATGAAATAGGTTTTGTAATAGATTTTCTTTTAAATCATACGAATCGTATGGTTCTTATCTGAGTATCCGTGAAAGTTTCATAATTTTACATCGCTGCTAAGTGTTTTTAATTTTTTTTTATTAAATGACAGTGTTATTGAAGCTTGGTTTTCGCTGTTTCACGCCGCTCGGCTCAGTTTCCGTGGAGAAAACTAGAGTAGACAGAGCGATTTCTAACGTTTATCATTCAGGTTAGTACAATCGTGGCCGAGGGCACGGTTAAAAAAATCGTACTGTACATCCACGGCCTTCATCCGAACTCGAACCGAGTACCTCAAATTTCGAAATAATATAAGCGCTAAACCTTCAGATACAAGATTTCCTATTATAGAGTGATTAACAGAAGAAAAAGGACGAACAAAGAAATAAAAAAATACTGAGTCCATGAGTGTAAAGAAAGCTGTAAAATTAAGAATTTAGAAATATCAGAAATATTTATCTATGAGTTTGGAAAATACATGGGTATTACACAAGTAGTGTTATATGGTTAAACCAATAAAACACGTGAGATGCTAGATGAGTTTATAATTAGTACATTATTTGGTTAGTTTCCCTTTTGATGCAAACGTTTTATAATAGTATTTCAAAATTATCAAAAAAGTAATTTATTTTAAATGTACGTAGACGATATTAAAGAGCTAGGTACATATATTAATGTACCTTAGTGAACTTTTACCTACCTTCCAACAGTCACGATGCTTTACAAAGTTAGTGATTGAAATATATCCAAAGTTTGATACCTTAACTTTATTTATAATTTAACCTAAGCTTATTAAGGAAAGTGAAAACAAAGGAGACGGTTTGAATTAAGGTTAATAATTGAAAACAGACACCGAACTTACTTCCCACTCGAGTTCTCGAAGTTCTCTTTCATCATCAGGGGAACTGGAGTCACTGCTGGCTGACGTCTCGTTGTCGCCTCCCCCTCGTGCTTCGGCCTGTCAACAACACATAAATAGTTAACAACATTGCAAGCTTTCTGTTACCACCTTACAAAGAGCAATCTTGATTTCGTCTTTCGCGCGGACTCTTTCAGATGTTTATAAATAAATGTACTGCAAAATGTTTTCTTTTCGCAAGATGAGAATTGGTTCTTGGTAAATATTGCATAGTACAATCGCGGCAGGATATTTTTGGTGCAACAAGATTGCTATTGTGGTGTAACAAATTTACATTTATAATTTCTGAATTCATATACATTTATAACATTGTTTTAAGATATATTTTAAATGTAGCAGTCCGAAACTTACTTAATACATTTTTAACCATTAGAACTTAAAATTAAATTTTCCTGAGGTTATTTAATGTTACCTTCTGGTACGTGACGTAACTTCTTTTAGTATTTTATTCGGAGGGATACTTAAGTGATGATGGAGTCATGGCTCCAATGCGAGTCACCTTATTAATTATATGCGACAGACCAGACAAATGAATATACAGAGTTTTCATAAAGTCTCTGTAACCCTTCTCACTAATTTTGTTACTGAAATTAAGTTATCAACACTTTGTATATATCTTGTGTTGTATAACAGGACAAATGTTTTTGACATATCTGACTCTCTATGATTTTGGGGGGCTTAGGGGGGAAAGGGGGGTTAGGAATTTCAATTATATAAATATAAGTTATGTTATATACAATTGAAAAGCTTATTAAAATAGGAACACAATAGCGCAAACTAGAGCCTAATATTTTGATTCGTTTCAAAGTAATGGGCAATCAAAGTTCTGGAAAATAACATACAACCTACTTATTAGTAATATTAACAAATTTGTAACCTGCTTTGATGCTATGATAACAATATCATTTTTCAGAACTTTGATGGTCCATTACGTTGAAACGAAGCAAGATACTAAGCTCTAGTTTGCGCTATTCTGTTTCTCTTTTAACAACCTTTTCTATGGTGTATTACGTATTATATATTTGAAATTGTTTACCCCCTACCCACTCAAGTTCCCCAAAGTCATAAAGGTTCAGATATGGCAAAAATTTTTACCTGTTATGCAACACAAGATACAACGTTTTGTTAACTTATTTGTAATAACAAAAATAATAATGGGGGGTTAAATTGACTTTATGAACAGTGTATAATAATTGTTCATTAGTTAAAAGAGACTTGAAAACCACATGGACACAGACATGTATACATGTACAAGTGTGCATACATTTACACTTCAGGTAGTGTTCTAGGAGAGAAGAGTTTGATAACAAAAAATATATATTTTGTTAGGAAATAAGTTCTTTTGTAAATCTTTATTTTTAATATTTAGCGATTATTTTCAATTCTTTTAGATAGGCTACGGCTTCTTTTCACAATGTATTTGTCAATCATACTGAGACATAAAGTGATCAGCAACATCCACAAAAGTTGTAGAAAATAGGATTTCCTAGGATCAAATAGTATTAATGGCATGAGTTGGTTACCATGTTGAGAAGGTTTAATCATTTACTTTACATATAAAACATGTTCCTAAAGTTTTAATTAAATACATAAAGCTTTATTTTGCGTGTGCAATAGACAATGTACATTCTAGTACTATTAGATGTATATTTCTTTTAAAGCTAGGTTTATTTATTAAAAATTAATATTTTAATACTGCTGATAACCACACAAAACACGAGTTTTAATGTTTTTTTAAGAGAAAACCTAATTTAAAGTCATCAAATGATAAAACGTGGTAAAATTTCCAAAAAATATATGAACTAATAATTGCTCTGATAATTAAATTTTGAATTTAATAACTAAACATAACCGTTCAAAACTTCGTTCATAAGTTTCAAAAACTTGTATTTTACATTTAAGCTAAATATGTCTCAAATCAAGTCTATTATTTGTCACTTGTATATTGACAGTTGACGAATCTGCGCCACGATAAAGAACCAAGGCCATTTACAAAACATATGACAATCCCTCTTTTTTGTTACACCATCACACGGCTCCCATAAACAAAGCGATTGATTATTTATCGTGATGATGTTCCCAGCGACAAAAAGTCGCCTACATGTTTAGTTTGTATTTCTAGAAATGACAATAAAGTTTTATCGCGATGGGAAATGTGGAATTGGCGTGCAAAGAAAAGAAACAGATTTCCTTTCCCCAAGACTTTATATGTGCCCATAAACCAAGTCCCAGTTTAGTCTTAAAATCTGCTATTGTTCTGCTTTCATGGTTGGTGTAAAATATCATTTTTCATCTCTTCTATCAAAACCTTTTAGTGGATGTATTGTTGTTTCTTCTGACTTTAAGCATTTACCATTGTTGCCATTGTCGCTGAAGAATTAAAAAGTTGAACTCGATCGGTAATTATTAGAGAGTCATTGAAATGCATTGTTTTCGTAAGGTTTGTTTTTCCAATATTTCATTTTATTTTGGAATTACATTTATCCATTTATAGTTGATTTTATCTGCGTAATACTTAAAAAAATATAGTTTACAAAATTAAGTGCACAACAAAAACATATACATACATTTTCTTTAATTTTACGGAGTTATTTAATTTTCAATAATTTAATAAAATTGCTTTTTAAGTAAAAAATGCGCTCAATTTTGTACGTTTCCGCGTATTTACATTTTTCAGGTTCCGACTATTACATATACAGAAGTTCCAATTTTAAAGTCATGGTAGTTTTTAGAAGGGAATTGGATCAACTGCTTGTTACTGGACAATTGAAGTACAGTTCAGGTTCCCAGTAAAATCTGACGATTTACTCTATTTTAAATAGTTTTCTTTAGAACACAGTTGTTTCTAGTTTTAATAATACAAATTAATCTATGCTCTGATGATAACTGCAAGGAAATAAAACTAAAAAATAACCAATTTAAATATTTATATTATTTGGTTTGAATTCTTTATAAAACATGGCATTAAAAATCAATAGTTTTATTTGAAAAATTAAGTTCGCTAAGTGTATAAGAACAATGGTGTTGACAACATTTAAGCCTTTCATTTTTTTAAAGCAAAGTGTGTAGAATAAGTTCTGTATTCATTGGTAACTGGTCGATAATTTTAAATAAGGGATTCTTTTTTAATTATTTGTTCGGGCATTTGTCATTATTTGCGTATGAAGAAAAAATAATACATGACATTTAAAAGTATAAGTCAACTTCCTTTATGAAGTGAAAATCTAAACATATCACATCCAATAAACTAAACTAAAAACAGAAACCTAGATGACTAGACCTAGATAAAATAAAACCGGAACACAAAATCTCACAACAAATATGTTTACTAACTTCAAACGCGTTTCAACGAGAATGTCGCCATCAACAGTGATGCACGGGCTACATTAATCAAACTATAATTAACTTACTGTAACCAGTGCATCACTGAGGACGGCGACATTGTCGTTGAAACGCGTTTGAAGTTAGTAAATATATGTTGTGAGATTTGTTGTTCAGGTTTTATTTTATCTAGTTACTTTCTCACTAGTCAACCTCAATTGTTATGTAGCCCGTGCATCACTGAGGTAGGCGACATTGTCGTTGAAACGCGTTTGAAGTTAGTAAACATATTTGTTGTGAGATTTGGTGTTCAGGTTTTATTTTATTTTACTTATTTAGTTTATAAGTAAACTAGATAAAAGTTTACTTGTGAGTTGTGAGTTTACTTTCTCACAAGTCAAACTCAATTGTTATTTATTGACTAGGCCTATGTTTGCCATCTGACCTATAAATACAAATTAAAATAAGGATTACGAACCCAGAACTAGAATACTAGAACTGTGATGTAAAAAACTCACATAACTAAGTAGCCTACAAACTGAAATAAGAGAAAACAATGTCACCAGGCGAAACATACACATATATAATGATATCACTCTTTCTAATAAATATTTATTGGTGCGATGTATTCGATTTTATAAAAATTTACTGTAACTCAAATTTTTTGAGAAACAATTTTTACTGAATAAATATTATCAGGGTTATATTATACAAACTGTTTCGATATATAATACTTTCTGAAGATATTTTCATAAAGTCTGTAAACATTGTAATAATCCAAAATAATATTATAAGTTTCTTGCAAAAGAAAATCCGCCAGTTAAATATGTAAATTTAATTACCCCAGACAGGGCTGTGATTATACCGATGGAAAGAGACGAAATTTAAGAAAATCCCGTGGGTTCGGAGTGACAATATTCCTGACAACGTTTTGCGAATCCAGGACAACTGAATATCCCCGCCAGCGACTGCCCGCGGATACCTCTCATTTGCATTCGGCATTAGTCCTCTGGCCACAGTATCATTCAAATTCAGGGATTGAAAGTGTAGTCAGGTAATTTCATTAGAGACGTGGTTCCAGATTCTGTTTCTTATTCATTACGTACAGTCAATTAAAATTGTGAAATTACTTAAAACTCTGTCTAAAAGCCTGCTGGTTTATGCCGCAAGTTGCCGAGTGAATATTTAAGTCGTAATATGGCAGGTGGAAAATTTGAGAAATAAAAGGACAGCCAGGAAACAATCATTTGACGCTCGGTTATTGATTTAGAAAATTAAATTAGATTGCGTGCGTAGATGTTAAACAACAGCAGTGGTTCTTTATTATATTTGATAAGCTAATGCGTTTTAGAATAAATATTGTTACGACATTTCAACATTAAGTGATTAAGACAATAATCATGTTTATAGATTTGTTTAATGTTCTTACATTTTGAGTTGGAATCATTTACTATTGATTATATACAATGCCGACTTAATAAGAAGTGTTTCAGAAATTAAGGAAATGAATCTACACTATAGACCTAAAATCTATCAAGAATAAAAGTGGTTATTATACTATGTCCCGTCTACCTCTGAGCACCAAATAAAATCATTATCTACTCTTCTTATATTATCACCCAGTGCAAAGCTCATTACTCTATTGCCACGAAACTGTCTCCTAATCATTAAAAGTATGTTTACCGCAAATATACGATTATTCAAAGGCTAAGTTTAAGTTTCATGCAATTGATATCCATTCGAAATTTTTGTTGAACGTTTTACTAACAACATTTATCTATGCATTATTTTGATTTATAATTTATATAAACAAGTTTTTCTACTTCTTCTTCTCATAATTATAAAAAAACACTGCCAAGGGAACGGGCTTGGAAAAATTAGCGGGGAAAGAAGACC
>JAGFPH010000768.1:227160-243185 GCA_018207615.1 Philaenus spumarius | reverse complement strand
GGGGAAAGAAGACCCTATTGAGTCAGTAAGAAGAAAAACAAATCTCTCTATTATATAAAAAAGGTTTTCTACTTCTTCTTCCAATAATTATAAAGTAATAGATTAAGTACGTGTATTGCATAGCGGTGACCATTGCATAACTTCTAGACGCTGTGTATTGCGTAGCGGAGACGTATTGCATAATTTCCAGGCGCACAAATTCATGAAGTCGAATTAGAATTGAATTTAATATTTAGATTTAAGATCAAGTAAAAATGTAACATACAAATTCAATAAATTCTTTTCCACTTGATGACAAAGAAAAAATGAAGTTGAATGGAGCACCCCGGTGGGGTGAGGGTTGGCGAGCGGAGCGAGCAGGGGACATAGCCCCCTAGTATTTCTTTAAAGATAAAATTCCAAAAATGTTTTATTCTAGTATGAAAAAAACTCATACTTCCGGACAAAAACGTGCTTTTGGTTGTTGGATTTTTGTCTAGCAAACTCATCCGAGCGACTTAGAAAACCAAAATGTGTACTTAATTTATAACAAATCGGTCGTAAAATCCGGCAGTTAGAGTGCAAACACACATATACATATACTGCAATAGCTCACATTTCCTATGGAAATTCTGCAGTAAGCATTTGTAGCACATTAGCCTATAGCCGGGTTTTACTACGGTGTAGTAATAGCCTCAAGCCAGGCCCTTGGGTAAACTTGAAGTGCCAAGAACGGTTGATCCAACACTGTAGTCCATATGTATATTACACAATACAAACATTTAAAGTAACAAAATTTATCTCTTGTGGTCAAAATTCGACCAATTTTGATGTAAAGTAACAAAATTCTACTTGTTTTTCACCTTTTTAATTTATTAAAAGTATTCAAATTCTCAATTCAATTACCATGTCCACGTATCTTAACAATATTACTTTCAGTTATTATCAGGGATGCCAAAAAATAAAAGCCCAAACAAAACTTCATAGCAACAGATCAACATACACAGCAACAAATCAGACCTAAAACACAACAATAACAGTTGAGTAAAGTAAATAACTTATTTACTTGAAACTTAATTAGATTATCAACTGTTTAGAACCAATTATTTCGTATTAATTTAGTTGTAGCATACTGGTGCAATTTTAAAACTCGGAATGTAACCAAAATAAAAGTGTAAATCAAATAATTAGCTCCACAGTTACTTAGAACTTAAAATTATGTTTTAAATAAAAAAACAATCATCAAAATCGGTTAAGTATTAACTTTAGGAAGTGAGTGAATAAAAAGCAGGATTTTTTAAAAATATAAGATTATTAGTTTTTAAATTAGACTTACAATAAATGTGTACCACAGTTATACAAGTGTTTTATAAATTGCTTATATAATTTGAAGTTATAAAGTTATAAATAAACATATTTACTAGGTAAGAGGTAGTCCAATAATTGATAACCCAGCGTTTATACCTACCATAAAAATCAAAATTTCCAACAACTTCTTGCTACTGCATTTTTTTAAATCTTATATGTTCAACGTTGCTTCACGAGTGTTTTTATTTGACAAGAGTAGATAAATTATATTAGAGTACACACACAATTAACAAAAGTTCAGAGCAAAACAGACAAAAGCAGTAACATTCTGCAATATCTATCGCAATACTAATATCAGTAACTAGTAAATACAATTTAAATGTATTACACCACACTTGCAAGTTAGTTTGCCCGTAGTGATTAAACTGACCTGTGGATTTAAACCTTGATGAAGTTTAGATCGCTGGCAGCCATGTTGTTGATCCCTCTAAAATTACCACGACCATTAACTCTACATTAATCCTAGGATTATATTTCAACGTACTCATCTGGTATCAGATTTCAAACAGGAAAATCCCACCGCAAGACTTGTGCGCCTTCATCCCAAGTTAATTGTGATTTTAATTAGTTATTGGTCCGCAAAATATTTGTTTCATGAAACCAAATGAAAGACAAGTACAGGTGCAATGCAATGACTGTCGTATTAGCTGGATTTTCTAGTAGCCTATGCTTACCAGTTGTGTAAATGTACCTATACTACCTAAGACTTATTCAGGTACAATATTTTTTTAAACTTATTTATTTAGTTTAAAACCTCTCATTTACTACCTAAAAAATATATATTTATAAGTATGATTTTTCTGCCCCTGCTCGCTTCGCTCGCCAACCCCTGCCGTTACATATGGTGTTGCCAATGCAAACACATTATTGCATATTGTTTTATTTTTACGTACATTATGATTGATTAGGACAGAAGCAATTCCTAAGTTGGTTGGGTGGGTAGTTGTGAACTGTACAAAATGTAAGACATAGGTCGAACTATACACGCACCATCCCTAATATTTGCCTAAAAAATCCCTAATTTTGTTCATAATTTTTATATTTTTCAAATTTGAATCGGAATTTTTACGGAAATGATGATTGTATAGGACAGAGGCACTTGGATCTAAGTTGGGTGTTGGGCTTAGATGTGACCCTGTACATAATGTAAGGCATATATCGAAATAGTCACGTAATATCCCGAACATTTCACACAAAATCCCTGATTTTTAAATTTTTTAACAGGAGCTTTAAATATTTTCTGAATACAAAGTAGCCTAAAATATTCTCCGAAAAGACCTCTTCCTAATGTTAATGAAAGTTTCGTCAAAATCGGTTCAGCCGTTTCGGAGATAAGGCCGGACAGACACAAATTTTATAAATCGATGTTTAGGTTTGGTAATGTGTGAACAATCATATATTTATGAGCTTAGAAAAAAAACTTATATTTTGAAATCACAGACTGACACTTAAATTTTATTCATGTGAGTAGATTTACAGTTTATTTGATTAAAACAAATTTATTTATATGTAGGTTTTTTTCAGTGGATCATTGTTATAAGCTATTTGCTCTTTCCCGTGATAAAACTGTGTATTTTTCTACATAGGCTATAAATTATTGGGCAAGTGTAAAAAGTTTGACAGTTGTCCTTGGACCACCATACGTGTCGCCTTACAAATTGATGTTCTTAAATGTGTGTGTGTTTTTTTATAATGTGTTGATGAACTTGAAATACTCTAACTTTATGAAGATAGAGTAAATCTCCATAACGCGTCTCCAGCAAGGAAAAAAGGAAGTCACGTGACGGACAATAAAGTAAGTTAACTTCAATCATGAATACAATTTCGTTTATAGATCAAACATTTGTTTGCTTAAATACTTTCTTCCATTAGTTTTTACATAAATATTGCAGTTGTTGTTTAAATATGCAGGCAAGAAGAATTTGTAACTGGTAATGTCCAGCCCTCTTGGAAACAAGGCAACTACCTTTTGCTTTGTTTCCTCACTTCCATTCTCCTACCACAACAGAAAAGTTATGAAGAGCTACGTAGTTCTTTAATAAACTTTGAGCTTGACGTGAGAAGGAATTATTTAAAAATAATAATAACAATACACTAATTTTTGTACACGTACGTTTAATGATCAAACGCCTTTCAACGACAAAGTCGTCATCCTCAGTGATACATGAGCTACAACTAAAAACTTATGACTAGTTTAGCCTAGGACTAAGCTGTATATTTATACCCCTCTACAAGAGCATGGTCTTAGCGTATAAACAACCAATACGTAGTCTTTAATTGAGAATCGAACAGATTTAAACAAGTTAGCGAATCAGTGAAATATTTTCGTTCGACTCAGGTTATTTTTAGCAATGGAAAAAATCAACTGTTGTTATTCACAAAATAATTTAATTTACTCTAAAAACGTACAAGCCTGAAATATGGTTGTAATAAATTGCCAAATTGTTCCTACTACGGGTTTTATAAGCGCATTTCAACAATTGAAACCTATATTTATTAATGTTTGTTCTATTTATCTTTAAAGAGTGTATAAGCTACAACTTAAATGTCAATTTGGAAACGATTTTGGTTTACGACATTTTATTCGTAAACAGCCTCAGAAAATTTAAAACTATTTAAATAAATTTCAACATTAAATTTAATAAAGTTAATAAATTAAGACAAAGCTATTAATCAAAAGACTGAACCGAAAGTCCACCTTTATAAATATACTAACGATGTCCTACAAGCAATAAACTCAAATTAAGTCTAATATCTTATAATATCTGATATCAATGTATCACTTGAAATAAATTGTTTTGCCGCAATGAAAAACCTTTTTGTCTAAAGCGCATACAGAAAAGAACTGGTTTCGCAGAACTACCTGTCATGGTTATACTTCATAAATCAGTCACGTGATAGATCACAAAATTAACTTTTACTTTTGAATTAAATTATACGAGATAACTGTTTAGTTGTAATTTGAATTGTCACTTAAAACACAAATGTTTAAAATAAAATACTGAACGAATTTAATAAATAATGCTATAGTTATTATAAACTAAATAAATATTATTACCTGCATTTATAAAATAAAGTGTTACAATAAGATATGGGAACCCTGTTTTAAAATATAATAGATTTTATTCATCGGTTTTGAATATGAATAGAGTATGTAGACAATAGTTATTTACTATCTATACAGGTTAAAGTTAAGTGTGGAAATCTCCGACATGTCTTGAGTATATGTTGGAGGTCAAGTGATGCTCTAATTGCATTGTGTCGCCGCCATTCCTGTCAAGTTAGCTTAGTGTATTATTCAGTTCCTCAGGCAAGGTTATAGCCCACATTAAGCTTATATAATACAAAGTTATGTCTGGTTACAACTATCGTGTGACATGTTAACTTGCTCTTGGATAACATTCTCACTCACGTGTTGTTTATAACGTATCTCAATTACCATAACAATGTGTCACCACGTTTTCATGGAACTGTTATTTTATCCTTAAACTTTGTTTTTTTGATTCGTTAAAAACTAAATTACCTGCGCAAAATGTTCTTTCAAATTCAATAAACCGTTTCTTAACCATTCTAAAAATTTCCTTCTACCAATTGTTTTAATTTATTGTTAAAGAAGATAATGGCTTTCACTGTAGTCTACAATGTTTTAAATTTATCGATGTCAATAACATTGCATTGCTAAGTTATTATTTTGAAATGTATATTATCCCTAGCTATAATATACATTTAGCTTCTTAAATATTCACAGTAGTTTGTTGAAGTATTGTTCTGCAATATGACTTTATACTACAAGTATCCCATTAAAGTAGGAACGTGAGCCTATCCTGCTGTGGATAGTTTCCTAAGAGTGGGTCAATAAAATGTGCACATTAAGTAACAAATAGATGAATATGTAATCAATAACTCGAACTAGTAATTTAAATTCTCAATTGTAAATAAAGCCGACCATACGAATTTTATTCTTAAGTACTATTCAGAAATTCATTTAACGAAAATTTAGAGCACAATGATGTAGTCTGTGAGACAAATATTTAAGAAGGAAAACGAAAGAAAGTTCTTTTCAATCCGCATTAAAATACGGAATAAGAAGGGTTTTAAAATTAAATAAAGAAAAGTTTTGAATTGGAATCAGGATATTCTGCTCAGCTTAAGGTGTTAACTTACTTCGTTATCAACTGACACTCGAGAGGTTAAATAGATTGAGGTATTAATATTAATTAGGAAATTAATAAAAGTGTATAATATGAATGTATTTATTAAGATGTAAATTTTAAATAAGGTACTTCGGATCTTATGATGAATTTCAACCAAAGCCTGAACTAATATTATAAACCAATTTCTAAATTTAAATTTCAGAACAGTATTCTAATTAGTTTTAAACTAATTGTTTTATATATTTTTATTAGATTTCCTTATACAAACAATTAGTCTTGTAGATATTTACTTGAAATAATAAACAATTTAATTTCCAAATAAACTTTGAAGTTGTATAAATTTCAAACTATCAATTTTGTATTATTGCTTGTGGCATTTTGGAAATACGTCAATGATTCTTCTTTTCTTTAGTAGTTAAAAGGAAACCACCTTAAATTGTAGATAAACTTACATAGCTTTATTTCATCCTCGTTGGATAAAATGCATTTGTGGTGTATATGTGCCCGTGTAATACATAATCAATTATATAGGAAATCCGTTATACAGAATATATGTTACAATACAATTGATATTATAGAAAACAAATGGATTGTTATTTTTCATACGAAATATACGTTTAGCGACCAATCATACTGGATTGCCTTGATACCACCGAGGTATCACGGAAGTAAATATATTCTGTTATTGCATTTCTGTGTAAAATTCGAGTAAATGGAAACGTCAATTTATGAGTGACGTTTCCATAACCAATAGTTTGATACCACGATTTCATAGAAAGGATAAACATATTACAGTGTGGTTATGTGAGTGATAGTTTCCCAGATTTTTAAAACCTTTTGGAATTATGTTTTTGAAAGACAACTTTTGTCACTGATTCCGTAAATCTTGGCAAATCCTTGACATTAATCCAATAGCTTTGGTTTCAAATTTCTCGGATTATATATAACCTACATCGATAACACCTCGTGATATGCTTCTAGATACGACAGAAAGCTACCATTTTAATTTAGTAATATTTTTAGTGATTTAATATAATAAGTTGTATTCATTCTATGCGTTTGATCTGCACACATTTTTATATTCTGATAGTCTGTATACCATTAAATTATATTAACACACATAACTTACAGCTTAAATTATTTGTTAACAAAATGGCTCCTAATTGAAAAACACTTAGGCCTACTTTATTTGTCAATGAATATTTAGTGATGAACACAAAAAAAGTTGGCCAACAGATTGGCGCAGTACTTAAAAGCACTCAATCAGTGATTGAGTATGTTCTAGCCAAAGGCGTTAGGGTTTCTTGCATTATGTGCAGCTATACATAGTAGACAAAATGTTATGTTATTGAGCAGCAGTCAACAATTAACGGTAAAAATTTACTACAGCAGGTCAATCGATTTCCAAGGGAATTTTAAACAATATGAAAGAACACGTCTAACTGATTGTAAAAACAACAAAAATATTCTCGGGAAATAAAATTTATAGGAATTATGAAAGAACTAAAACTTGAAATTATATAGGTTAAGTTTCGACATTCCCGCAATATTTCACGTAGTAATAACAAAATAAATGACTTCACATACACCAAACACGTAAGAAATAAATAAAGTAAACAATATGAATCCCAAAAGCACAAACAAAACAGGAAAGTTAAAAAATAATGTAACAAAACGTTAATAACAAAAACAATAACAACGTGCGATAAAGAACAATAGAAAATACAATATAAATGCCTAATTAAAATACAATTTCACCAACGTGGTCAAATCGAATAATGTCAGTAGGTTATTGTACTAAATTACGTGTTTTGTAAAACGCTGACCGGTGGACCAAAGCATTGAATCTCATTGGTTGCGTAATAAATTAGCCGAGCGTAAGACGGAGTGAAAATGACAACAGAAATGCAAGAATAATAATAACAAAAAACCTGAAAGGTTCTAACCTATAGTATTTAGTCACAGTATGTTTACCTGTGTTCAACATTTAACAGTAGGATGTAAAACAACGTCGTTGATCACATTATATAATTTAAATAAAAAAAAACCTTGCAAAAATTACTTTTTACTTAACCTGGCCGATAATATTATGTTTGTACTTTAAAAACGTATGTAGTTGAGTTGGCTAAACTGTTCGTTTCTACTCAAAAGACAAATCCAGCAAAGCTGAGAAAAACATGTCGGCTCTTTGCAATGTAAATTCCCATAAGGAACATTTGATTTGAAAGTTTTTAATACTGTACGTGTTGAAGATGGTTAAATATTGCTTTCCCGTCATCAGTGAAGTGTATAAATACTATATTTATAAAGATAAAAGTGAATGTTCGTGTATTTATAGTAGTTATAGTAGACCCGCTATTGTAAACTAATACCCAATTAACAATACCTACCCAAGATTATACGTTGTAGTTATGTTTACAACTTCACTTAAAACCAACTTCTTATAATGTTTGGATATTGGTTGTTTCTGTAAATGAGTTATAACACTAATGCAGGCTACAATGTTGGCTTTGAAGATAGAAATCGTTAAAAATGTATGTATACTGTATTAACAAGAAAATCATTTTTGTTCATTCTTGACAGCCTAAAAATCATCTTAGACAAACATAAAACTATATTTTAAACTATCACTATCTTGTGTTATTGGTTTGAATTATTGCTATTTTAGTAGAAACATACAAAATTGAGCTTCTGTTACTTTTTCAAATGTAGAAAATTTAACTGAATAACAATATACTTTTTTAAATGACTGTAATTAAAATATTTGGAATTAAAAATCAATGATTTAAGTAAGCATATGATTAAAATGCATGATCTATTGTTTTCCCCCAAAATTTATTTAAAGTCATTGGAGTTAAATGTTTAATTGTAGGCTCTGTAAATTTAGGGGGTCAACCCCCCCCAAATGTAGTAGTAAAAAGTAATACTAGGTTTAAAAAGTGAAAATTTAAATTAAAATAGACAACACAACAGAGGATCCAGCAAAATATTTTACAGCATTTTAGTGTGTATTGCATCCATACTAATATTTAGATTTGCTTGATTAAACTACAACGTACAATACACATGGATGCAGCAGGAAACAGCCTTACTCCCTTGTGAGCTTGATCTGATCTATTAAATAAGAAAACTATGAAGGTTCAACAAAAATACTTTACTCTAACAAAACAAAATCATTTATCGTCCTTACATCCCATAATATTTTACATGGTTAACTATATCAAATTTGTTTAAATAAGCTTGGTGTTTAACACGTTCACTGCTACACAAATTTCGTATTTCCTATGCCAAAGAAAAAATATTTTATTTTTTATATTTATAGCCTAAATGAGTACAAATTATTTTATTTTTATTTTTGAACCTTTCTACGTAACAATATTTTAAAGCGAACGCACATAGGTTAAAAATTTGAGTGCGAAGCGCGCAATGCACTGTGTATTGAACATACTGCCAATACGGAGGGTGGCGTGCAAAGCACGCAATGCACTGTGTATTGAAAATTCTCCCAATACGGGGTTTTCATGCGCAGCACGCAATACACTGTGTATTGAAAATACTGCCAATACGGGGGTTTGCGTGCGAAACACGCAATGCAATATGTTTTGAAAATATTCCCAACACGGGGTTGGCGTGCGAAGCACGCAATGCATTGTGTATTGAAAATACTCCCAATATGGGAGTTGGCGTGCAATGCAATGTACGTCAGCCGCTGCTCATAGTGTTCAGTGTCAAGCCCACATGTGCGTCTTTGGCAGTGAACGTGTTAAAACGGTTTAAATTCAAATCCCCGATCCTGACCTGACCACAACAACTTTTAATCTCAAACATGTATATTAGAATACTCACTATAACACATTAAACTTAATATATATTTAGAAGTGGTATATTGTGTCATGTGTATCACAAAATTGCACACGCAATAATTTATAACGGGTTCTTACAATCAACCTCTAATCTATATATAATTCAATGTATGTCCGTCTGTTTGTACGTTTGTCTGTTTGTATGTTTGTCCTTTATGCGTTACCAAACCGTCCATCCGATTGCTTTGAAATTTTGCATAGTAACACAGGTTAACCCTGGGAAGGTTTTAGGCCATTTACCGAAGTCCTAGGACATTAGGGCTACGCCCCAGTGGCCCTCAAAGTTTCAATGTTAATCTTATGGAAGGTCAATCTTAAGGAAGAAGAAGAAAGATTTCTTTTGATTTTATCAGGGGCACAAAAAACAGCTGTTCGTATGAAAAGCTTAAAACAGCTGATTTTGATCAACAACTGATTTGGATCAAAAACTGAATATAATTTTAGGTTAGGCCTACAATGAACTAAAACACCAATTATTGGGCTAATTATTTAAGATATATAAAAGCCAAATACCACTCACTGACTGAACACTTAAAAAGAATACAATTACGTTAAAAAGACTGAAAATACCAACTACCACGGGCAACGCCGTACGGATCAGCTAGTATTTAATATAAAACAGCGGACTAAGTCCATCACTTTAATCAGAATAATTCGATCACGCAGCTGAACAGTTAAGTTTTTATGTTTTAGGGTTTCAACAAAGTATCTGAAAAATTGGTCTACTCACGAAGGCTTTGAATAGCTGCCTACTTGCACGAAATGTATTAGTAGATTGTTTTGCATCCAAGCCGTTAGCTTTGGCTCACGCGTTGCTTCGTTCCGCTCTTTGAGAGTTTGCGCTTTGACCTTGCAGCCTCGGATTATGGAATGCTTCGCTTCGCTCTCAACAATCAAACTCGCTTCGTGAGTTTGCATCTCGGTCGTCGGCCTACGGATTTTAACCGGGTACTTTTATTGTATTTTACCTTTTGATCGATTTTGAGAGAACCAGACAGGCTAATATTCTTTATTAGCGAATTTCCACAGGAAAAATGAGCTATTGCAGTGGTCCTTATGGTAAGATCTAAGGTCGGGAGTAGCAAATGAGCACTGATCATGGTCCCCAGAACACGTTTTTGGGTGCCATTAAAAATCATTTATATATATGTATATATGTGAACGGACTCTAGCGGCCGCAATTTAAGTCCGATTTGGTTCAAATTTGGTACACATGTTGGCTGTCTACGTCGCTCGGACGAGTTCGTTAGCAAAAAAATCCAACAATCGGAAGCAAGTTTTTTGACCGGAAGTAACTATTTTTTGAGATTTTTCCTACGAGAATGAATTTGTTTTTGAGTTTTTTCTACAAATATAAATTTAGGATGTTATTCTGCACATTTTGATTTTTTACGCGACCTTATAGCTCGCTAAGTTCCCCCAAAATCGATCAAAACGTAAAATACCATAGAAGTACCCGGTTCAAAGCCATGTGGTGGATTATACCGCGGGGTTGGCGTGCGAAGCACGCAATGCATTGTGTATTGAAGATACTCCCAATCCGCGGAATGGCGTGGGAACCATTTTGCAGCTATTCAGCACCGTCGTGAATTTCCCAAATTGTTTGTTGACACCCTAAAACATAGGCCTATAAACTTAATTTTGGAAATTTGCTCAACTCACGTCAGCGGTTCAGCTGCGTGGTCGAATTATTTATTATTTTAGATACTATCATACAAAAATATTATTGTAGTACGAAAAATCTTTCAAAACATTTAACTCAGGTCGAAACATGCGTCCGGTTGTTGAATTTGTTTGGCTAACGAACTCTTCCGAGCTATATACAGAACCAGCGTGTGTACCACATTTGGATTAAAGCGGACTTAAAATGAGTTAGAGTGTGAACACATATATACATGTATATATATAAAATGTTTAATGACACCCAAAAACGTGTTCTAAGCACCACTGTTCCTAGGTCATTCGCCACTCCCGACATTAGGTCTAACCATGAGTCGCATCAATAGCTCATCTTTCCTATGGAAATTCGCTAATAAACAGTTAGAATCTCAAGTTCAAACTTTATAAACGTAAACTTAAACACTTTGCAACTTTAATTAAACATTGCGAAAGTGTGTAAATACCAAGAAATTTAAAAATTGTTTGTTATAACTAAAATTCTAATAACACTTTTGACAATGTGATAGTAGAAATGTTGAAAGAAAATTAAATTTAGTTCCTACTGAGCGTTTTATGGCTATATACCAAATCTAAATGATCTTTACAATATGTTAATTTTAATATGAAAGCCTTCTAAATGTAAAAGTATCCTGGAGTTTAGTCCTACATAATTATAAAGTTATTTCCTCATTTATGCCTTCACTATTGTAACCTAATTCTATCTGAAATCAGTAAAAAATGTCCAAAGTCATAATTACATCATATTTTCTTAAAGTGGCGGAGTTTTAAATACTTTATACATAAAGTAAGAATGTTTGTTTAACACATCATATAAACAATGGCGGTAGGTCACAAACGAATGAGTTCTATAAAAGTGACGAAACACGAAGTTGCACTTTTCATCACCGGAAAGAGGGCAATGTCCTGGTAAGATTGTCGCTAGCGTATTATTTTATATCTAGCCGCAGTAAAAATCATCCGCGCCCTTTTTTATGGCAGAAACTTTAATTTTACAGTTATCTAACAATTGTAGGAAAAGTGCAGATACCTTAGTGATTATAACTTTTTCCTGAAGTTTGCAATTTAGATTTACCTAAAAGTGAACTAGGCTTAGTTTAAATTGGTATAAAAAAAAATCAAATCAATTAACATTTATTAGACATATGTAAAAATGATAGTAAACACATTGTTGAATGTAACAAAGCATACCAGTTTAATTTGGAATAATCTTATCGGGGTATATATTTGATTTTAAATACAGATTCTAAAAAGTATTTCCTGACACAAGCTCTTTGTTACTTTTGTTAACAACATTTTTTGTACCAAAATGAGCCTACGCCCAATCATACAGAGTGGGCATTATCTTAAATAAAATTCATTCATACATAAATTTTCCTGAAACAATGCACCATTTAATTTTTTTAATTAAAACTAATTTAATAACAAGTGCTATTGTGCAAAATTAACGATCCCTTACAATTCCTTTTTATTAGATACTAGTGGCCCCGCAATGCTTCGCTATTGCTTGATTTAATTTTAAGGGCAGTTATCAAATTTCATCCCTTTTACGTAAGTAATCAAATAGTAAATGTTTTGTAATCTCTTAAAAATAAAACTACATAATTTTAGGTTTATAACTTGTATGAAGTTAGTTTAATTTGTATTTATTTTTAGGGGTAGCAACCACATTTCAACCCCTTAGATTGGGATAGAAACTATCCTAACTTTAAAGTTAGAATAAATCACACATTTTGAAATTTTTTTTATTAAGATCGGTTGAGTACTTTCGGAGTTCATCGCGGACAAATACCGTGACAATGGATTTTTATAACAGATATAGATAGTATAAAATACTTCTTAGCATTTAAATTTACAATTATTATACATCAAAATAAAGGTAAAAATATTATATTTTAGCTGCATTTAGATTTGTTTAGTTTTCAATATAATAATTTTGTTTAAACTAATGTAATGTTCGTTGCTATGTTGAATCACTTTGTAACATTCGTGTTAATTCAGGATGTAACAAAATGGTTCAAATAGAGTTTGTAATTTTAAATGTAAAGGTCTAATTAGTATAAGATAATGTTTAATATTTAAATATAAAATTATATTTAAGTAATATATTAATGACTTTTAGTTTAATTCAGATTGTATGTTTAGTTTTCAATATAATTATGTTTTAACTCATTTATGTTTATGGTTAGGCATGGTGTCAAATAATTTCTTTATTATTATTTTTAAAGTTAAAATATGATTTGAAAAGTATTAAACAATTCATAGATAAGATATTTATATTTTATATAAATAATATTTTAGCAGCATATTATATCTCTCAGTAGCTATATTAGATATGTAATAACCGATGTTTGAATTAAATTATTATATAGTAATCATTTTTCGGTAATTTTTATTTGCGTTTAGTTTTTTAATCTAACCTAAAAAAGATATTGGTTTTGAAGAATAATAAACTGATTATAAATTTGCTAAGTAAAATTTTTACGGTAATGAATGTAAACAAACATGTGTTGCTAAGCTTTTTATCCGATCAGCTGTTTTCATGAGTTAGGGTCTTGAGTTTAGACAAAATCAAATCGAAAAAGCATGTTAAGTTTTTCCCGAATTTGAAAAATTTTCAGAAATTTTTTTCTTGCCATAAAAACTTAATTCGGACTCTTACGAACATTTTAAAACAAGAATTATTGAAATTGGTCCAACCGTTCTCAAGTGATGCGCTTTCCAACGAACAGAATTTCATTTTTATTATATATAGATAATTATGAGTTTGAATGTCGTGCGATACTAAGGGAAAGTTTTAGTTTTCCTGCAAATAAAATAATTACAACATTTTCTTAGTGTAACTTTTCATCTCATTGACCCTGAAGACTATGGATTTTGACAGTAATAGCTGTAATTTTCGTTACATATCTTCATTTTATCACCCTATTCCTAGTTAATGTTGTTTTTTTTCAGATGATAAATCAAATGTGTACCCAGCTTGGTTGAAATTGGAACATGCGTTCCATCTTTGTTGGAATATACTCATCCATCCATCCATATTTTTTTATGTATATTACATTAACCTAACCTAAAAAATCTGATGGTTGTTAGTACTAAACTGATTACACATTTTCTAAGTCGGTTGATATGGTAATAAATATAAATCCATTCAAGAAACGTTGATGGTTCAGTATAGGCCTAATGTAAATTTGTATTCTTCAGTTTCAGATCCGAAACAGCTGTTTTGTAACAGCTATAATTTCTAAGCGAGCATCTATGACAGCCGTACAAATATACATTAAAATTCCATCTTTAATAGATTTCGCTCTACGCTGGTTTTATTTCAGTTAGGACAAAGCCGCTTTTAAATATAGAGAGATTATTTAATTGTTAGCTGGCTCCGTACTTTAAAAGAAAAAGCTGAACCATTAAATACATAATCAAAACTCAAAATATAACGTAGAATCAATGTAGGGGCAAAGTTTGGTACCCTCTGTATATTGCCTGAAACTGCGGCTATAGTATCGTTTAAAAGTGCTTTAATTAAGGAAATAAGTTATATTTTTGGGTATATATTGGGTGGCATTATATTCAAGATATTCCCGAAAGAAGCTGAAGTTTTGAAAAATACGTTTTTTAGTCAATCTGGGTACATGATCTGCTTACACAGGTCCCCAGGGACTCACCAAGTATAATTTATTCCACCGCGGTTATAGTTAATGGTTGAGTGGTTAGTATATGTAGTGCAGCAGAGCTCCAACCTAACAAGGATTGAGTTCTAAAATTTATTATATTTTGTAGATATTTTAAAACTGGTTTAATTGAAAGCGAACGTAGCGAAGGCAAGTTGTAATTTGATCATAATACCTAAGTGCTGCTGCGAAGGGATTAACTCCAACACGGGAGCAGCAATCCTGCCCCAAATATTGACGTTTATGTCTTTCAAACTTTATCTCTTGTTGGTATATACTGTACACTACAAATTGTGTCCGTTTTGTTTGTATATAAATATAAATTTGGTATTTGTATTTGAATAGAATCAAATTGCCTAGATGTAATTAGAAAGTTTTTCACTCTACTGATACTATTGTTGTTCACATAATAATTAAACGACATATTAAACTAATTCCCTCTTATTGCATTTTCTAAATATACATATGCAAATAAACTCTGAAAAGGATCAAATGTTTCATCATTATAAACCATATAGATAATGTTTTAAAAACAATAACATCTATGTTTGTTTTTAGAATAAATTTTTAAAGATAATCTAAGAACAGTTTTTTTTGTAGTGATAAATTGTTATTTATAACCAAATAATCGTTTTTCCTCAAAATTATATTGAGCTTGAAACCATAATAAAATGTATTATTACCAAGCCATAACGGTGTCGCTAAGCTAGTATTTTCTAACTGTGATTTCCTAACTTTCCCATTTTACTAATATTTGGCTTTAATCCAGTTCACTTTCAATGCAGTTGTTTACTTGTTTTTGGTAAGTTATAAATGCTGATTTGAAAATAAAAATAATAATAAAGCCAACATAATACAACATGAGGATAGTTACCTATAAAATGAACTTAAAAAAAGATTAACATAAACATTAAATAAATTTTACGTCAACTATTTCTTGTAGAAAAGAGGCAAGGCAGTTGAAATAAATGGCCGGTTGCAGGATAAAAGCAGGATTTCAATTCGAAACTTTTGTGAAGGATAGTTGCTTGAAAATAAGACAAGAATGTTAAAATTATTTCTGATAGCTGTGACATCAATATACCATGGTAAAAAGTTATAATAAAAAGATATATTTAAAGTGAAAAGCAGAATGAGTTCTACGTCTCAAGTCGTTGAAATCTGAGAAGCATTCTATCAATTCCGAGTAACGATTGTACTCAACATCTCGGTGCCTTCACGTAGAAGAATGAGTTCTATGTCTCAATTCATTAATGAAGTTTAAAAGGAAATAATATAAGACAGAGAAATGTGAGAAGCATTCTATAAAT
>JAGFPH010000768.1:192443-220015 GCA_018207615.1 Philaenus spumarius | reverse complement strand
TTGTGATATACTTAAATTAAAGTTAAAAACAAGTTGATTACCTGTTAATGCAGCCTTATATCTTACTAATATTTCCATTTTATAAAATGTTTCACACACAATCTGTAATTTATATTATTTTGCTCCAAATATCAAAGGTTGAAGTGTAAATATATTTCTGATGTACTTAAACCAAGGTTAAAAACAAATTGATTATCTGTTAATGTAGTATTACTAATATTTCCAATTTATAAAATGTTTCACACACATTTTGTAATTTATATTATTTTGTTCTAAATTTTAAAGGTTATCAGTGTAAATATATTTGTGATATACTTAAACCAAGGTTAAAAATAAGTTGATTAAAGTATTTGCATTGCTAATTTTAAATATAGTTAGTTTATTTATATTTACAATTATTTATGTCACAATGGTTAGTAATAGAGCATGTTTCCAAACATATATTCTTTAAAACAAGTGTTGATATATTTACAAAGATATTATGGTTTACGATATTATTACTAACGAAATCCAATATAGCGAAGGTGAATTGAGCTTTAATGTGCAATATATCATGACCGTCATGTTCAGTAAATCTAAGTGGCATTGATATAAATAATTGTTTCAGTAAGTTTAGAAAGTGAAAGTTTGTAGCTATATCTCTTTGTTGCATAATCCTTTATATGGACTAATTATAGAAGTAATATGATTATACTCAAATCACTAACCATTCATTGTAGCTTATTATTACTAGTCAGGCAAATTAAAAAGGCATAAAACAGTTAATAATGGTTCGATAATTTGGCTGAACCGTGAGTTGAGCAAATATCGAAAATTAAGTTTGTATGTTTTACGGTTACAATCAACAATTTGGGAAATAGGTCTATTTACGAAAGCGCTGAATAGCTGCCTACGTGTACGAAATATATGAGTAGAATTTGTTTGCACCTCAGCCTCCAGTCACGGTTCACGCACAGCTTCGTTCCGCTCGCAGCGGAAAAACTCGCTTTGGGAGTTTGCACATCTACCGTGTGACCTCGGTTTATTAACTGTTTTGCTTCGCTCTCAGCGGACAAACCCGCATACTTGGCCATCGTCCTTTTATCAGAATCTGAACCCAAGGTAGATTTGAACTTGTTTTTTTTTATGGTATTTTACATATTGGTCGATTTTGGGGGACCAGACGGGCTATAAAGTCGTAAAAAAATGTGCAAAATAATCTCTTTTTTGTTTAGTAAAATCATAAAAAAGTTTTATTCTAGTACTAAAATCTAAAAACAAAAATACTTGCGGTCAAAAAACGTGCTTCTGATTATTTTACTTTTTGGCTAACACACTCGTCTGAGCGACTTTGAAAACCAACGTTTGCACCAAATTTGGACCGAATCAGACTTAAAGTGCAGCTGCTAGAGTGCGAACACATATATACATACAAATACAGAGTGTCACAAAACACCTAAGTGGGCTGTACAGGATCGTATTGTATACAGGGTGTACAAAAAGTCCCGCACTGGTTTAATATTTCGCATATAAAGAAAATTTGAAGTTAGGTGTGATTGAGGAACCTACTCTATGTAAAAATACTATTTTATTAAGATTTCAAAAAATTTATCCGCCATCTTGGATCTGCCATTTTGAATGAAACTTTGTTTTTTTAAATGGGAAGGTGGTCATGTGATACAACATGTCGATGTAGAATTTCAAGAGAAAACCAATGGTGAAATTTGCGCATCCATATCTTTAACCGATTAAAAATGGCGGCCAAAAAACAACGAAATCTTGTTTTCCGATTTTGCCCCGTTTTGCTGTACTATTTTTGATTAAAATACTAATTATTCTTAGTTTTGGATTTACAATTAAATAAGCTTTCAAACGATATGCCACACATCGATATTTGGTTGAACCACTCGAAATCAATTTTGAAAAATCAAAATGGCTGTGACTCACAAATTTTAAATACTCATAAATGTCGTTGTGTGGCATATTGTTTGAAAGCTTACTTGAATCTAAAACCAAAAAGAATAATAATAAGTATTAAAAAAAACACAGTAGTGCAAAATGGGGAAAAATCGGAAAACAAGATTTCGTTGTTTTTTGGCCACCATTTTTAAACGGTTAAAGATATGGATGTGCAAATTTCACTGTTAGTTTTCTCTTAAAATTCTACATCGAAATGATGTACCACATGACCACTTCCCATTAAAAAAAAAAAAACAAAGTTACATTCAAAATGACGGATCCAAGATGGCGGATGATTTTTTTGAAATCTTAATAAAATAGTATTTTTACATAGAGTAGGTTCCTCAATCACATCTACCTTCAAATTTTCTTTAAATACGAAATATTTAACCAGTACGGGAAATTTGTACACCCTGTATATTAAAGTAAATAAATTAAAATTAAATAAATGAATTTTTTTCAAATTCGACTAAATTAAGCCGAATTTGGAAAAAAGTTTCTGAGCAATTTTCATTCATTTTAATGTACACATTTTTATGTCCTGTATAGCACGCTAAAGTTTTTTGTTACAAACTGTACATACAATTCAATTTGTAATAACACCCCAAAACGATTTCTGGGGTCTATGATCGGTGCTCAATGTCTACTGTAGGTATCACCATAAGAGTCACTGCAAAATAGCTCATCTTTCCAATCGAAATTCACTAATAATAGTGTGTTAAATTTTGTATTGTTTGCAATGTGGAATTACTTATTACACTGGTTGTTATGATTTATTAATAATATCAAACTCATTCGAATACATTTGCTTTTAAAATGTTATGTCGTATAAAACTGCACAACTAAACAGATGTTCAGCTAACGATTAATCTAAGATTATGTAAATCATTTATATAATAAAAAAAGATTGAAAATGCCGCAACATTTTAAAATAAATTAATTTTTTAGTTAGTTGAATTGATGGTTAAGTAACATTTTGCAGAAATAATTCAATTATTACACACTAAGACAATATACTTTTGAGTTCACGTTTTGATTAAGATTATCTTTACCACAAACTTATAAGAATTGAATCAGCTGTAAAATCTTAACTACTTGCAATAATTTGAACTGTATTTATTAAACTTTGTTTTTCATACAACATACACAAAGAAGCCTAAACACATTTCATTGGCAAAATTAATTAAATATTTTGAAAACGCAATCGAGGAATACACCCACTCCGACTTTAGTTAGCCACTTTATAACTAGTTTACAAGTTTAGTTTTCCAGATAAGAAACGTTTCCAGTAAACGCGTTATCAATAAAATGTATTTTCATAAACAGCTGTGCGTAGGCAGTTTGTAAACACGCGTCCAGACCCAACGTGATTACCATCGCCCACGGGCTGTCCGGGCTCCATTACTTCTAAATAGCCCTAAATGGAAGATCTGCATTCCTGACTTCAAACCTGCCACTGATAGCCGCTATCTAGATCTTCTCACATACATCTGCATCTTAATAAATCCAGCCATATGAGGCGCATCGAGATAACGGATAATTACATGAGTGGCCACATTAATTCCGACACATGTTTTCGGACGGTGCACGAATTTGAAGATTGTTTTGTTAATTGAATGTCATAGTGTTATTTATATTGAACTAAAAACGGTTGGACTAGTGTTTCAAAATGTGTTAGTTGTCGCTTAATATATTAAATTCTAAAAGAAGATGAAACAATTCAACTATAAGTATTTAATTTGTTTAAATTGCATTAAAGAAATTTAAGATAATAGGTATTCAGACACAATTATTTTCAGTATATTTTCCAACAATTAAATCACTTTAATAAATTATTTTTGTTAAAATATAACATCAAACTCAGATTAAAATAATAAAAAAATGGAAATAACTTCTTTTAAGAATGAAATTTATTTTAAAAACGCCAGTACATGTTATTTACTTACGAACAGAGGATTCCCTGAAGAATAAATCAAATAATAATAAAGCTCAAAATAATCTTCTACTGTTTCCTTCCATTTTATAGCATTTCTTTATGACATAAAACTGTGGTAACAAAATGTATGCCAATATAAAACAAAAGGGCATTTATTTCTAAAGTTATAAAGTTGTATATTGGTTTTAATTCCCAAACATCTTTTAACCAGATGATGTTGATAAAATATAATGGTATTGATGTCAATGTATTATAACCTATAGTATATTTCATAAATAACCCGTAAGTTTAAACAATCGTAATATCTAAAAAGCTGTAAAAATATAGCCTATCTTATGTATGACAATTTTATTATTCAAGTAATGATAAAAAGCCAATGACAAAAAAATCTTACTAGAAATGGTTTATTTTTACAATAAAATCTTGTCGAGAATTCAAACATAAATTTCCTTTTACATAAAACTAAGAAGAAATACCGAAATTTGGATTTAAAATCTTGATTTTTGAATTGTAATTATAAAAATAAAATAGTTTTCCGAAGTCACTATAAATCGTCAACTTTTGTTTAGTTTAGATGTTTTGTAGGGTCACCTATTCTATGAACGTTTTAACACTTTAATATTGTTAGTTTAAACAATTCATTGTAGGCGTCGAATAGGTAAAGTATAAAGCATGCACAAGAAGATAGTTATAGAATAAGTTTGCAATATTATTTACATTTTTGTTGTTATTTTTGAATAAGCCATTGGTATATTAAAAAGTGAAATAGCTACTGCTTAGATTTTTTTATAGTATCTTATTCGATACAATCAGCGTGTTGTCTAACATAATTGCCAACTGAGAAATTTTATTAACAGTTTATAATTAATCAGTAAATACTAATATCGGTAGTATTTTACTTAAGTAACAGTAGTATATTTTAATATTTAACTTCTAAATACGTTTATTGATAAGGACAACTTACAAACTGAATTATGGGGAAAGTCAAAAGGTATCTTTTTAAATATTGTAAAGTTTATTTCAAAACATCATCCATAAAGTTTACCCCTATTCCAACTGGGGACTAGGCCTTCGTTTCAGGTACGACAATCCCTCAGCTAAAAAACTGTCTTTATTGATGTAATAGTTGATAAAACTTAAACCTTATTTAGAAGTTTAATATAAATAGTTTATCAACTGCTACATGATACACATTATTTACTCCTGCCACGGCTGTTTAGTTATGTACCTAAAAACACTTATTCCAGAAACAATTTTGTTTTCTTAATTTCCACTAATTATTACAGTTAGGGGCAGCCCAGTTGGCGGAACGCTCTACTATTCTGCCTGCCAACTGCGTACTGTCCTGTATGGAGACATTTTTTCACAACCACTGTCTCTGACTATTCTTATAAAATTGTCTCTTACGATATGTATTTATACCTAATTTATGAATAGTTTATTCAAAAACAATTATATTTACATAGTAGGATTTTAAAACTAGAAACCGAAAGATAAGGAATTAGAAATGTTTTTAGTAACGCCGAGTTATCAGTGTAAGTTCGCAAAAGGGTAGTAGTAGTTTCCTTCCTGCTGGCACCGCCAACTGGGCTGCCAATAACTCTATTGTTATTGTTTGTCCTGAATTGACAATTAATTAACTATATCTAAATTAAGTTTTAGCTTGATTTGATAATTGTAAAGACAGTAGTTTTATAAGAAACAGTGCCGAAGAATACATTTAAAAAAATGTATATAGAGCTTTTAAAACATTATAAAAAGTGAGAATTGCCGTAGGAAATAGGTTGGATGAATATTGAAAACAAAATTGTCAAACCATTAAAGAAGACAAAATAAAAAGTCGAGTGGGTTGCAGTTTGAAATTTTATAAATAGAAATAGCTGTGGAAATTAGTCTACAAATAACGGTGGTTTTAAATTTCACTAAGAAAAACTCTTTAAAAATACAATTATTATTTTTATACTTTAACGTTGCAATAACCGAAACAATTTGATATCTGAACTAATTCCGACAGATACTGAAACTAAAATTGTATACTCTAAATACAAATAATTTACACAAATTATAAAAGTGAACTCTACTTTGAAATAAAATTCTGTAATTGCATCACTTTGCATTGCACAACCTTTGAACTCAACCCTCACCACCCACTCTGAACCCCCACGCCACCCTTGATCCATCTGTGACAAGCCAGGGAACGTACAACTTCAAATAGTGTTGTATTACTTCTTTCGACTAATTAATTTCTGTTTCCAATTTATCATTTCAATATTTCAGCTCTTTTCCACAGGCCATTACTGAAGTTTGGTATTTAGTCAGTCCAACTGAAGCGAGATTTAAACGAAAAATGTTTTCATATCAGTAATTACTAGTTAGTAGTATGTTTATTTACTTTAAAAACATCCATACAGTTTAAACGAAGATAAAGGGTTTATTGCAGTTTTCTGCTTTTAAATTTCACGTTTAATCACGTTTTATTATTAATAAAAATGTTATCACAAACAAATATTTAAAAAATATTACTACATATCCCTTTCAATCAGAAACGTAAATTTTACCTGTGTCTTCGAGTGTTCAGAGTAAATGAACATTTGCTGCACCAGGAACTTTGGTAGAAACTATTTGTGCTTTATGTCAATTAATTTTATTCGTTGTAGTTTGCTTTACATTTATTACCCCAAATGCCTTGTTTATATTTGGGCAGTTTTAATTATACAAGCACATTATAAGGAATTTTGAGTTTTCAGAATGTGTTACATATGCTGCTACAGCTACTGTAAAAACGCAAGACTTTAGTGCAAAGAAAAAAGTATAAACAAAGCTTTATGTTTATGTATAGTATAAACATAAAACTCGTGACTTAAGTGTAAAATGTCAAATTAAAACGAGTGGCTTTAGTGTAGAATGCAAAGTTAAATCTCGTTGTTTTTGTGTGGAATGTAAAGACAAAACGTCATCCAGTTAATGTAAAATGTGTGTTTTTTTTATATATTTGCAGAGTGTAAAGTTCAAATGAGTGGTTTCAGTTTAGAGTGTGAATTAAATGGAATGGTTTAGTGTAGAGTGTAAATTAATGTAGTATACATACGTTGGTGCCACCAACAAGTTTTTAGTGGTTTCATGATATTTAGTTTGTGTCGATCATAATCCTCAATTGAAGTTTCAAAAAAAAGGGCGGTACAAAATTTGATTACATTGTCGTCATATCATATGCTTCGATTGGCACGCTGGTGAAATAAATATAATTTCTTCGTGAAGATTATTTTATAAACCTATTTAGTTTTATTTCTATTGTTATTTTTAACTTGTGTTTTTACAAGTATTACTGTATCAACTCTCACATATTTACTGTAGATGCATTACATAATGTCGCTAAATAAAGCGTCACTGAACTTTAAGAAGCTGTATATTATTAATAAAGCTGCAGTGCGGAGACTCCGGTATGAATGCAGAACATTTAGTCTTGGAATTACAAGGGGGCAACACGTTTAAGGTATCGCATTTACCTCATCATGTAAGAAAAACCAACTCCAACTCCCACTGGGGACGTTTTGTGAGCACATTTCCGTCTGACCCCCCTTCCCCCTCCCCATTTCCAACCGACTCTACGGTTATAGCAACACCTTATGTTTTCTTTAATATTTAAAATTAAACATAACAATGAAAATGGTACGTTTAAAAATGTTTTATACGCAGATATTAACTTTGTCTGCAATTAAAATAAGATTTAGCGTTATAAGCGAAATTCGTAGGGTATTGCCTTATTTTATTATCTATTGCTATAAAAACAGATCTGCTTTCGAGTTCAAGGAATATTTAGAATCAAATCATAAAATTACCAGATTATGAGGAAACCTATCAACAAAACATTTTTTTTCCTTAAAAGATGAAATTTCAAGAATGACATTTTCCCAAGGAGCAGTCATTATTAATTCTATCTATATTTAAGGCATAACGTATTAACAAATCCAACACAAAAAAATCAATGAACATTTCAAAACTACAAGAGGCAATAAATAGGCCTATAAAACAAAAATAAAAACGTTAAAACGTTTCCTAAATAAAGAAAGATTTATACGCCATTAAAAAAAAAAAAAACATCTCCAATGCCGAATCTTAAAATTTTTTTACAGACTTTGTATTTGTACTTTACTTAGTTTCACTGTTTTCTTAGGTCTAAAGAAACTGACTCAGTAGTAATATTTAAATATCGACAGTACCATTTAAAATATCTGAGAGTCAAAAATCTTTAAAAGTGGCAAGGTAATTCCAAAAACTAGTGAAAAGATGGAACACTTTTTCGAGACTTCAGCTCGTCCGGACAGAACACACGAATTGAAACTACGACTTTTTAACTCTCAAAATTGGTTTTCCCGTACCCAAAAACATATGTAACGATACCCCACACAAAATTTTCATAATGTCGACCCAAAATTTTCAAAGTTTTAAACAAAACAAAAAACGTGACCACGACGCGCTACGACTTTTAAACTCAAAATCGGGTTTCCCGTATCCAAACACATTTAAAACGATACCCCACAGTGTATTTTCAAAATGTTGACCCATAAACGCGACCTCGAAGCGCTACTACTTTTCAACTGTTAAAATCGGTTTCCCGTACCCAAAAACATATAAAACGTTACCCCACACAGAATTTTCAAAATGTTGACCCAAAAACGTGACCCCGACGCGCTACGACTCACGCTAGAAAGCTCAAAAGCTTTTCAACTCTCCACAGTAAAATTTGAAGATTTTGGTACCACCAGAAAGTTCGTCTACGACGTCTGTGAGTGCTTACATCGTGTATACAGGAAAACAGACGCACAACAAATTACCGCATGATTTCAATACTTCCGCTTTCTAATGCGAGCCGAAGTAATATAGTTTATTATTTATTAGTGGACTCGCTTTGCTCACCAACCCCAGCGGTGACTCGTGACGAAGCAAATGCAAACATATTATTGTACCATTAATGTAGGTGTAGCCGAAACCGATTGCTATTAATATACAGGGTTAGTTAAAAGTCTGGAGACACCCCCTTAACTCTCCACCGAGCATTGATAGAAAATCCAAACCCGGGGGTTGTTTATAGGTCATAAAAGCACACTTCCCCATGCATAGGGCAATGTTGCCCCTCAACTCAAAATCGGAATTTTTGGGGCTACTCAATATTTTAAAATGGGAAGTATGGTCATGTGATGCCTCATTTTAAAGGTCTATTTAAGACTAGGAAAATTACGTAAAGAAAATAAAAATCGGACCACCCAAAACAAAACAGAGCACTAAACGTGTTGAAATAATCGACATAAAGTTGCTAATATCTCGAAAAGGAAGAGTTTTTAGAAAACATTTCAAGAGACAAAAAATGTTTATTTCAAATTGCTTGACCTAAAAAATTGCTTCCACATCGATTTCTTAAATTTTATTTTTACTCCTCCATCTTAAAAAATGTTTGGATTTTTTATCAATGCTCGGTGGAGAGTTAAGGGGGTGTCTCCAGACTTTTAACTAACCCTGTATAATAGCCAATATTAAATCTATTACTTGCCTTAGCAATCTTTAAAACAGTCAATAGTTGACAGCTGTTTATCAGGTACATCAGAACTTACAAACACTTTACACATCCCAATGATTAAAAACAAATTTAACACCAAAATAAAACGAACCTTTAAAAACTTAATAAAATGTATTGTCACAGAGTGTGACCGTCCGTCCGTCTTGTGCTTTTTTTCTAACTGTTTAGAACGTATACATAACATTTTTAATGACACTTCAAAACACGTTCTGGGGAACATGATCAGTGCTCATAGACTACACCTTAGGTTTCACCTTAAGGGGCACTGCAATAACTCATATTTCCTATGAAAATTTGCTAAAAAGTTTTGTTAAAACCAATTCGCAAGTTATAATCTTTGAACATGCTAACCGCATTTAAGTTTCCTCAGAAATAAACATAACATTTGTATTCAATTCAGTGCTCTACCGAGTAAGTGGTATCTAAGGACCACAGTTTATTTTAAAAGTATAGCTTTTTTATTTTAGGTAGTTTTATATAATAAGCAGATAAAATACAACGAAATAACGTTTAAAATGATTTATTCACAGTAAATATATCGTGATTACAATGATATACTCTATGCAAAGTTTGCGATCTTCACGGTGTTTTTACATTCCACTTTAAATTATGAATATTCATTTACTTTTTAAGAATATTCATATCGGAAACTTCATTGAGCCTTTGTCGAATAAAACTTTACTACGGTTGTAATAAATTTGTAGTACAAGGTGTCATGAAAAACCTTTGTGGGCAGTACACGAGCGGATTGTATACGTTTAAATAAATGAAACATATTCAGTAATATTTTTTCGAATTCAACTGAGTTTAGTCACTATCAGCCATTTTGTATTTTTACAAAAACTCTAAAAGTGATTACGATATCGAGTTCAAGTTTGGCATAATCATTCTGTATGTTACGATTTACAAACATAACAAACACAAAGAATTTTTTAAAATAATTTTAAAAATGGCGGCCATTAAAGTAGGATATCTTAAAAGTTTTTAACCTTACAAAAAAAAAAAAAAAAAAAATGTACAAAAATATTTTTCTTTTTTAACGACATGCAAAATAGATTTTCCATGCCTATTCTTTAGGTCAGAGGATAAAGGAGTTATCGGTCGGAAAAAATCTGAAATAATAATTTCCTTGTAATCATCTACAACATCTAAAATAAGCCCAAAACCAATATTTAATAAATTCTTTTAGTATTAATAAATAAGATAAAATCTATTGCTCTGAAATGCGTTACAAATTCAAATGTGGCTCTAAACCATTTCAAAATGGTGACTAATAATATGTTTCAATAATGCTAATTCATTCCATTTCAGTGACGAATATAAGCATACATTAAGTATGTCAGCAATCATCTGACTTTATCGTAATTAAGAGCCATATTTGAATTTGTAATGCATTTAGAATTAAAAAAAATGTTGTTTTTATGAAGAAATTATGGGTTTTTTTATAACGCGGATATCCTTAGAGTTACAGAAACGACCCGAAATCCATTCTGTCCGTCATTAAAATAGAAAAATATTTTTTCTCGGCCATTATTTTTGATTGATTTCAACGGATACAATCTGATTCTGTACATCCCGCTAAGGGTATTTATGGCACCCTGTATACTATAGTTTATTATAAACCATAACACTCAACAATTGTAGAAATTATTTTGTTTTAATATTATCCTATTAGCTAGTTGTACTTGTATTTGGTAGTTAATTTGTTAGGTTAGGCAAATGTACTATTAGGGAATTCCAAAATTATATAAGCATTGGTAAATTGCAATATTAAATTAGGTCATAATCAAGTTTTCGCAATATTTAGTTTTTGGCAAGAAGTGAAGTTTCACTACGATAGGCATTGAAGTGGAGTGGTTTAATCAGTGAGGTGTGTAAGTAAAACGAAGTATAAGTAACACAATTAATTATTATTATTATATTTATTTTCATATTCGTCAGTATCTTGGAATTTTTATTCAGATTCGTCAAAATGCATTGCAATTGGTTAATACCTAAAAATACTTTAAAAAATGTTTAAATGAGTTAGTATATATATATATATACTAACTGGCCCGACCCGGCTTTGCACGGATAGACAAATCAAAGTTAAATGTATATTAACAAAACATATATCAATAAATATATTACACTATGTACTTCTTATGGGGATTTTTAGTAACTTTGACCCCCCCAAACCTCCCCTAAAATTTAGATTTTTTTAAACATTCTTTCTTAGCGAGTACCTAGGGCCCTAGAGGAAGCTACATACCAAATTTCATTCCAGTCCGTTCGATGGTTTTCGAGAAATCGTGATTTTGTAACTTTGACACTCCCCCAAACCCCCCTAAAATTTCGAATTTTTTTTAACCCTTTCTTAGCGAGCATCTATGGCCCTATAAGAAGCTACATACTAAATTTCATTCGAATCCGTTCGGTAGGTTTTGAGAAATCGTGATTTAGTAACTTTGACCCCCAAAACCCTCCTAAAATTTCGAATTTTCGGAAACCCTTTCTTAGTGCTCGTCTAGAGCCTATAAAGAGTATTAGTGCCAAATTTCATGTTTGTAGGCCTCGTTGTTTTGGAGAAACTGTGATGAGTCAATGAGTCAATGGTATTTGGCTTTTATAAGTATAGATTATAAGTGATATCTTATGCGTTTTACTTTCAAATTAAAAGCCTGTTTATAGTATCGAAAAAATATAATAAAATACGAAATGTGTTACAGTCTATAAACTACAGAGGTATTATTTTGGGTGTGTTAGGTTAAAAAAGGCAACTGATTTAAATACTAAACAAATAAAAGAGCACTGTGGGGACAAAATCACACTCATTTAAATAAAAAAACATAAGGGTAACGTATTAAACATAACTTACAATTTAGTTGTTTACTTATTGTTTTTTTTAATCAGTGTGATTTAAATATGTTTGTAAATAAATCATAAATTAAATTTCAATTAGATAAAGATTGAATGATGGAAGGCAAGTTTTCAATTCGAAACCATAAAACATATTTTGTTATAGGCACGAAACAACTGTTGCAAGAGAACACCTGTAAACAACCATTATCGATTTTAGTTTTATTTGAATTCGACATTGTCTTTTACGCACAAAAACGGTTCGACGTAAAATTTCACATTCAACACAATTTAAGATTTGGTTTTATTTTCACCTAGATCCACAGAATAACCACCGTGTACAGAACTCAGAAAGTACAGTATACTGCAGCAGACACATAAAGTACTTTCACTAAATAACAAAATGGAGAATGTACGGATGGGTTTATTATTAATAAAGGAGGGTAACTTGGGAGCTGCAATGCAGAGAAACGGATGTGGATGCAGTACATTTAATGTTGGAGGAAAGATGTCTAAGGTATCGTTTTTAACCTCAACATGTTGTAAGAAAAACAAACTCCCAGATGGAACGTTATTTGAGGGCATTACCTTCTGACCGCTTCTTTCTTTCCTTCAAACTTTACACAAGCAACGCTTACAAATACTTACATGTTCCTGTTTTTACAAATTTAACTTTTAAAACTTACTTCAAACAAAAACACGAGTATTCAATGGGACAAAACTAGACTTCATTTAGAAGTTATACTAATTATTGTATTCATTTTTGAAGTGAAAACCATTTTTTCTATGTTTAGTTGATTTTAAACATTTTTCTGGTGGTGAATCGGGTTTTACGGCCACGCTCTATTCCGTCACGCATTTTAAGTCTCGCTCTACTATATATAGTACACATGTGTATATATATATAGCAGCGTATATACTTGGTATACCTCTGAAATGGACATTGTGCTTCCTCATTTCATATTTTTTAAAAAAGTAGTTTTCTCTTTAATACCTCTGAAATGGAAATTGTGCTTCCTCATTTTGTAAGTTGTTTTAAAACAGTTTACTCAGTAATACCTCTAAAATGGACATTTTGCTTCCTCATTTTTGTAAGTTGTGTTATTTTTATCTTGTCGCATTTAAAATTGAAATCTAAAAAAATTAAAAATAACATAAACAAGATTGTCTACATTCATGCCAGTTTTCACTTCTGTCGGCGACTGCTTTTAGTTTTTACTTTCAGCTGTTTGTACTGATATCGGTGGATTTAAGGTCAAAGCTGTCGAACAACCCAAACAGCTAAAATAGCTTGTTGTTAAAGCTGTTCTTCTATTTGAAATTTTGTACTATTATTTTTCGTTATTGTAGTTTTCGAATCGATATTTGTTCAGTTAACAGTATTTGAATGTGACTTTTTCTGACAATTCCACAATCTCTTAATTTGTGAATTTTCTTATATTTCAAAGGCGAATAATTTCCAGCACAGACCTTTCAGTGTAATTGTACACATAAAGTTCAGACACTCAATCTATATATACAAATTAATATTTGTTTGTCTTCTATGGATTCCTATACCGTTCATCCGATTACAATGTAACTTTGGTGAGTTGTTCAGCGCGTGCACAAAGGTTCCTGACAAATAATAGTATACAAAAAGTGTAATTACATTAAAATATAGATAATGTTTCAGAAATTACTAAATTTTTTAACCCCAAAATAATACCTAATACTATTGTAAATAAAATAATATTTTAGAAAATAAAAATGAGTCGTAATTGACAAACTCTTGATTTGACACTGAATTACTAAAACGTTAAAGATTATTCTAGTTTCTGGATACCCTTATTATTGGATATCTTCGTTACTGTATATTATTGTCATGTATATTTATAACGGTACCCATTTTATCTATATCGAGAACATCATTGAGCCATAAGGGGCATTGTAGGGCACAGCTATTAAAATATAAGAAGTACGAGTCCTAGATGTAATATACATTTAGAAAACTATGGTGTTTTATTAATTAAACTACACTACCAGCAATTTTATATTTCTAAAGACGAGATTAAATTGCACAGAAAACTTTCTGTGAAATTTTATATTCATTGTTTTACACTAAGAATTAACACATACTATCTGTACCTTAAATAGTTATTTGTGAATCTAGTAAACTTTGCACCCGTAATACACACAACGTTTTTCCTACAGCTACATTTTAAATTGGTGTTTTAGTTTTTAAAAAGATCTGTTTTACACAGGTTAATCCCACAACAATACAAATGTTCAAAACATAGACTAAATCAGCTGTTTACTTTGCACACTAGTGCGCAAAGTAAACAGTTGGCGTGCGAAAAGTATTACTTTACCGAATGAATGAGGTATACATTACTTGACGCTGAACACATGCAGTTTAGTTTGCGCACTGCTGTGAGTGTGCAAAAACGCACTTTATTAAGGGGGGGGGGGGGTGCACTTTTAGAGCTCTATGCTATTTAAATGGGGAATTCATCAGTTAGTTAGGTACCAATAAATTTAAAACTACTTAACCTATTATCCTGAAATTTGCTACGTATATTGTTGCTTATATTCCACATAAAATGTACTAGTTTCAAGAAAAAATAACAAAAACTAACACGTAACAAAACAATTTTGTATTTTAAAACATATTACAAAAAAATTATTACGTTTTGTTTTATTTTTTTGATACATTTTAAAAATCCTAGTACACTTTGTTGGTACTATAAGAACCAATTATCAGAAAAAAATCAGGTATTTTGGATTGGTTGTTTAGAAGATAATTGTACCTAAGTGTTGCAAAACAAGGTTACGTAAATCAGGCATTTAAGTTGAACGTTACTTACAATGACTTAAAACTGTCCTGGTGAGTAGTTCTCATCTTGTTTATCTTTTTCTGCCTCTTAAGTAGCCTCTTCTTCACTCTGTTTTTTTTTTTTTTATGAGTTTATATGTATGAAAAAAGATGCAGTGAATTTGTATGCTTTGGATTAAGTGGAGTTTGGGATCAGGCCTTAAATTTTGTGAAAAGTAATAGAAACTTTTACAAAAAAATGTGTTTTAATACATAAAATGATAAGATATCTATATTAAAGTATATATATTTTTAATCACCATAAACCAGGGAATAAATTTATACAGTTAAAAAAATAACGATTTTTTATTCAAAAAGTGCATTTAAGTAGCTGTAGGAAAAAGTAATTTTAGAGCTATAATTAAACTACTTTAATAATTTTTACGTATACATGGTGATGTAGTTACGAAAATTAATACAATCAAAATTGTGTAAATCTCAGCTAAGTTCTAATATTGTTTTTAACTTAAGTTGTTAAGTGACAGCATTAATGATTTAGTTAATAGTGATTTGAAAGGAAAATAATGTTGTCCTAATAATTCTTCTTAAACTCTTTAATGTGTTTAATACGTAGACAATATTTGTTTGACTCTTAGGTGAGGTTTGGAAAAGTACAAAAGAAAATAATTCGACCACGTAGCTGAACCGCTGACGTGAGTTGAGCAAATTTCAAAAATTAAGTTTATAGGCCTATGCTTTAGGGTTTCAACCAACAATTTGGGAAATAGTTCTATTCACGACGTTCCGCATATTGAGAGTACCTTCAACAAACAAAGCTTTGCGTGATTCGCACGCCATTCCGCATGTTGGTAGTATCTTCAATACACAATGCATTGCGTGCTTCGCACGCCATTCCGCATATTGAGAGTATCTTCAACAAGCAAAGCATTGCGTGCTTCGCACGCCAACCCCACGGTAGAATCCACCACATGGCTTTGAACCGGGTACTTCTATGGTATTTTACGTTTCGATAGATTTTGGGGGAACCAAGCGAGCTATAAGGTCGCGTAAAAAAACAAAATGTGCAGAATAACATCCTACATTTATATTTGTAGAAAAAACTCAAAAACAAATTCATTCTCGTAGAAAAAATCTAAAAAAAATAGTTATTTCCGGTCAAAAAACGTGCTTCCGATTATTGGATTTTTTTTGGCTAACAAACTCGTCCGAACGACGTAGACAACCAACATGTGTACCAAATTTGAACCAAATCGGACTTAAAATGCGACCGCTAGAGTGCGAAAACACATATATACACACACATATATATATGATTTTTAATAACACCCCAAAACGTGTTCTGGGGACCATGATCGGTGCTCATTTGTTATTCCCGACCTTGGGTCTTACCATAAGGGCCACTGCAATAGCTCATTTTTCCTACGGAAATTCGCTAAAAAATAAAGTTTGATTAAATTACAGGAAGAGTTAAATACCATCCGTGTGATTTATGCACAGTGTATGCATCGAGATTACAAATGTAAGCCGTAGAAACTTTGCGATGCTTATAGTGTTTTTACATTCTCCTTTAGGTTATGAATATTCAAATACTTGGTAAGAATATTCATGACGACAACTTTATAGAGTCTATTAGTTATCGAATTAAGCGGCTCGTCCTTTTTAGTCAAATTGAGTTAAATATGTCAAAGGGAATACTATTTTGTGAATTTAGTTTGTTATTGAGCTACTAAAATTAATCAGAACATCTTTAATTCTGTTATATTATATACTAGGGGAAAACTCTGCGTGCTCCGCACGCCAACCCATTGGAATATTCTATACACGTAATCATGTTATGATTTCCTTATAATAAAGGCGGAGGGTTAATAATAACCCCAAAGCTAAGATGTTAAATGTTCAAATCAAATTATTTCGTATATGTTATAACAGCAGTAATAATAAAGGTTAACAGAACCAGCAAGGCTCAGGTCTACACTTTAATAAACTAAAAGTTATCTATGCAAATAATTGCTTCATAGTTTGAAATCAGCTGTCAATGGAAATATTAGAGCAAACAGTTGTTTTATGTGTTATTTTATTCAATTGGTTGTTATGGTAATAAATGTAAATGCACGTGTTGGTTCATAAATCTAGGCCTAACCTAAGCATTTTTTCCTACTAAATTTACAAATACTGAAATAAAAAATGTTTGTATCAAAATTAATTGTAACCTATGTTACTCAGGGATAATGTAGCTTTTTATTAGTAAAGCAATTTTTTCAATCGGTTAATTATTTCCAGAGATTATCACATACATACAAACAAACCAACAAATTTTACCTAATTATAATATAAGGATATATTTAGGTTAAAATTGCAATAACAGTGGATTTCCACGTTGAGATTTAACGTGGTCCCTTATAAGCTCTGGTTTATTTTTGTTTACTGGGTACTGGCTCTTAGTATATATATCAGAAACAGTCCAACCCACAGTAAAAATTTGCTTTCTTCCCCAAAAAAAGATTCATGTCTGAGAGGAAAATATTTTTCAATGAAAAATAAATTTTGAGTTTTGGTTATAAACTGCGAACAATTGTACCTTGAACTCCCTCAAAGAACGGTGCCAACAAAATTTCTACTTACTGAGCCGACTGACTGAAACTCCATCGAAAATAATCCTATCTAAATATAGCAACATAATAAATAATATAATAATACCTAACTAACCCAAATTTCTCTATTAATTAGAAAATTTTAATTTTACCTAAATCATAGAAGACTTTAGTTATGCTTGCAATTAGAAAGGGTTGGGTGCACAGGGCTTTCTCTAATTTAGATGTAGAAACAAAGTTTTAAGCTTTGTCGCTTCTTTACCGTCCAGATGATTTTGTGCGATAAACAATTTGTAAAATAAAGTTCAGCAACAGAGTCAGCATTTCTCGCAACACGTCTGCAGCACACGGTGGCCGTCGACGGTTACTAATATAACACGTTAAAAACAAGTGTCGCGACAACAGCTTTCACAAGGTGGCATTTATTACTCTATTTATTCCCTCCCTTGCACTCTAAGTTCGTGACGAACCAAAGTTTCATGTTTTGATATTGCAACATAATTTTGATGGTATTATATCTGAGAGATATCATATACTGTAGATATGATGGGAGATTTAGATAAAATATTTAATCAACATTAAACAAATAATATGATAAATTTTTCTAGAAAGTTGATTAAATTAAATGTCGTAAATTTTTGTATTGTCTAATTACTGACTACGTGCTATAGTCTTAAGTCGTAAGTGTATAGTCTCAAGTTGGAGGTAAAATGCTGAAATTAACAAATAATTAAACAAATATAGACATATCATATACATCGTAAAAAAACTATTTGTCCGTTTAAAATATTTTGCCAAGTGGATGGAAGAGTTTAACTTTTAGCGCCTCTTTGGATAAATCTCAGTGGAATTTCTATTAATAGTTGATTTAAAACTTTGAAACAATTTGTAACTGTGGTTTTAGATAAGGTTATGCCGAGAATTTTACTTATGCACAGATCACAGTATCTCAGTCTTTCATTATAACTCTTATTTTTGTAGTGTACTAGTATAAGCTTCCAGTCACATTTAATCCTACACATTTCTAAAAGAAATTATAAAATACGTGGTCAGAGAAAGGAAAATAATTGGCGTGCGAAGCAAGCAGGAATCTTCCTTAGACTTTCATTTTAATACGACACACCTACTATACTAATAATTAAAACCCAATTCTTTATGAAAATGTAAAACTATGTCTCAAAATAGTTAAAAAACCGAACAGATTAACGTAATAAAAAATAAATCCTACCTTCTTACTAAAAGGTTTGAATAATGTTTTCATAAGACTAGAATTAACTGTAGTACTACGATAGTTGATATTATAGACGAGTTTGAAATAGTAAAATGAACCCATTTTGCTATACTTAATTGATTGTCACATATGCTGTACTTTGTTAAACTTAATGAAAAATAAAAGCCTACCTTCTTACGAAAGCTTTGAATCATTTTTTCAGAAGACTTGTACTGACTGTAGTACTACATTAGTTATTATTATAGGCGTGTTATAAATAGTAAAATGAACCCCTTTTGCTATACTTAACTGATTATCACATATGCTATACAACTTTGTTAAATTAAACGAAACATAGTTTTTATTTGTAATATTTTTATACAGAAAAAAATGAAAGTCTAAAACATTATTATTTGACAAAATCACTTTGGCACAAGTCATAACAATGTATAAATGTTTACTATAAAAATTAATAAACTCCCTTGGTACGTTTTTCAGTGACACAATCAATTCTTTGGCTGAGAAACGCTGCGGACGAGAACGACTGGGTATTAATTAAGATGTCAGAGAACAGAAATGTATTTGGTTGTTTGTGTCGTAAGTCTTAAAGTAATGAAACACGATACACACATAATGTTACACAACACCGCACTCACTAACCAACACAATTTATAGACTCGTTCTGTATTAGAATACGCTATCGAATTTGATACTATCTTTATGATGGACTCAAAGACCAGATGGTGCCTTTGTTGTTTTATGTTCTTGTTTGTTCTCACAAGCAGGAAGGTTTTAGGCTTATGGATACTTCTAATTATTATTTTAATAAACTAATTTTACTCTTAACAAATAAGTAGTCCGATCTTCCAAATGCTGTTGTTAAACAAAATCTTAATATTAGAAGACAAAGCAGTATCTAGAGGATAAAAATAATAAATTGGCACTCAAAGTACATCTTTTATTCACTTTTTGATATTGCTTATACACTAAAAAACCTTAATAAGAATTAAGTCAAACAAAAATCATATACTATGTGAAATATATACGACTGTAAAACCAAAAATATAAATTGTGCAATTTGAAATATTTAATTTGTTTACAACTATTATAACACGAAATTGTGGAAATATTTTTTAGCTGTTGTACAAATATTTTAAGCAAGTTTAAAATCAGAGCCATAAAAATTGTAATCTGGACTTTAATAGTTTTGCTTTGAATTGTCAAAACTAATCACCTTTTTTTTTTTAAATAAATAGCTATTAAGCTTGATTTGTGAGAAAGTAACTAGATAAAATAAAACCTGAACACAAAATCTCACAACAAATACGTTTTCTAACTTCGAACGCGTTTCAAAGACAATGTCGCCATCCTCAGTGATGCACGGGCTACAGTAACCAAACTATAACTCCTAAACTATAAGTTATAGTTTGGTTACTGTAGCCTATGAATCACTGAGGAAGCCGACATTGTCGTTGAAACGCGTTTGAAGTTATTAAACGCATTTGTTGTGAAATTTTGGTTCAGGTTTTTTTAATCTAATCTTTTAATTATTATCATATTGTAGTTGTTAGCCTGACTGGGCTCTTATAAGAAATTTCCGAAAATAAATAATAGTTCCTCGAAAAAAAATTTCTTAAAATTAAGTTTATGTTTATTTTTAAAAATATCTTAGAAATACTTCAGTTTAAAAATATTTTCAAAGTGTTTCATGTAGTTATATTAATTAATTTCGCGTTCACCCTTTCAAAAGTACTTTCCTGCTAAATTGTAATAATAATAAAGAAGAAAATAATACTCAGATTCACTGCCTATGGTTTGTAGTATTTGAGATCTATCTACTAGCTGGCCCGATCCGGCTTTGCACGGATAGACAAATCAAAGTTAAATGTTTATTAACAAAAAATATATTATATCAATAAATATAATACACTATGTATTTCTTATGGGGATTTTTAGCAACTTTGACCCCTCCCCCCAAACCTCCCTTAAAATTTCGATTTTTTTTAACACTTTCTTAGCGAGCACAGGAAGCTACATACCAAATTTCATTCCAATCCGTTCAACGATTTTGGAGAAATCGTGATTTAGTAAGTTTTACCCCCCCCCCAAACCCCCTCTAAAATTTCGAATTTTTGAAAACCTTTCTTATCAGCACTTATGACCCTAGAGGAAGCTACATAAACAATTTCATTCCAGTCCGTTCAGTAGTTTTAGAGAAATCGTGATTTAGTAACTTTGAATCCCCCAAACCCCTCCTAAAATTTAGAATTTTTTAAAACCTTTCTTAGTGAGCATCTAAGGCCCTAGATGAAGCTACATACCAAATTTCGTTCCAATCCGTTCAGTAGTTTTTGAGAAATCGTGATCAGTGAGTCAGTGGATTTGGCTTTTATATATATACTATCTGACCCGTACGGCGTTGCCCGTGGTGGTGGGTATTTTCAGTCTTTTTAACGTAATTGTATTCTTTTTAACTGTTCAGTCAGTGAGTGGTATTTGTATTATATATATATAGATCTTAAATAATAAAAGCACTATTGTCATAATAATAAAAGATCTGAAATTATGATTTTAGTAACTTTGATCACCCCAAACCCCTTCTGAAATTTCGAAATTTTTCATACCCTTTCTCAGTAAGCACCTATGGGCCTAGAGGAAGCTACATACCAAATTTCATTCCAATCCGTTCGGTAGTTTTGAAGAAATAGTTTTTTAGTAACTTTGATCCCCCCAAACCCCCCCTAAAATTTCGAATTTTTTCAAACCCTTTCTTAGTGAGCGCCTATGGCCCTAGAGGAAGCTACATACCAAATTTCATTTCAATCCGTTCGGTAGTTCTTGAGAAATCGTGATGAGTGAGTCAGTCAGTGAGTGAGTGAGTGGTATTTCGCTTTTATATATATAGATATAGATACAGATGGCAGTGGACAAAGGAACTGATAATTACTAGTACTAGACAAGGTGTCAGATTAGACAGTTTTCTGACGGATCAAATGACAGAAAAATGTTAAAATTTTCACGTTATTTCTGGTGAAACAAACTATTTGACCATGCAGTTAGTGACCAGCTACTAGTAACTAATATCGGCTTCGAGTGTCGCACTAGTTACGGTTTGTACACTTTTTATACTTTAAAACTTTGAATTTTCCGACTGAATAAACCATTTGAAGTTGGCTTGCGACATTGTTTTTAGAAAAACTTGATATTTAAAATGATGTGAAACTTATATAGGTTGTCGGAATTTCTTTTCACCCGTGGTGGTAGCCAGTCTCTCACTGCACTGTGAATTAGTTTACTGCCTCCAGCTACGATGTGTAAAGTTTGGTATTATTGTTAAAAAGTTATTTATCCTATTCTAGACTTAACTGCCACACTGTACACATCACGCAGATGTTTTATATTCTGTCTTTGAAGTTATCATGTACATTATATCTATATTTACATATAAAACATATACTAGTACATAAACATAAAGTACATTATGTTTTTACTTTCTCCACCCTATACGTAGTATATGGAGAAAGTATTGTTTTCGTAAAAATGTTCGAATTTGAATTTTCAGTTGAATTATCTGTTTTGGAGCTCCCAGAACCCCAAAAAATTTTTTAGTGCAATTATCTGTGTTGGTGCTCCCTGAACCCAAAAATATTTTTAGTGGAATTTTTTGTTTTGGTGCTCCCTGAACCCAAAAAAGTGTTTTTAACGTGGTGTCTGTCTGTCAGTGTGTCAGTATGTATACACGACCAGAGAGGACACTATTGGTCCGATTTTCATGAAATTTGGTATGTAGGTACTAAACCCTAATATCTCCAGGCGTTTTTTTCATTTTTTGGAATTTTTAATTTTTAAGGGTAATTTACCCCTAAAAACCCATAAAAAACGACAAAAATGCAAATTTCTCAAAAACGGCTCTAACGATTTTGATCAAATTTTCAGTATTTATAGTGCTTAAGATGCCAAACAAAATGACACCACCCGCTTTTATCAAAACTTCGGCGTTTTATAATTATCGGGGAAATGTTAAAAAATAAACAAGTTTATGTTGTCAATCTAGCATCGCGGCGACGGCCGCACGGGGTAGCACAACGGTAGAGAGCACGGCCAGTAATTCAAAGGTCGCGCGATCAAATCCCGCCTGGGACAATAATTTTTTTATACGATTGACGTAGGTAGAATATTATTTTTTTGTTTTGTTCTAAAAAGTAATAAATGAAATGATTAAAAACAATATTATTTTGACTACAGTAAGTTGGGAGAAAGTTTGTGTCAGTTAACTGATACCGTTTATTATAATTAATGTAGGGAAACAAATGAAAGTTACAATTAAAGTAATTAATTATTATAAAACAATACATTTTATTGAAATATTTTTTAAATATTCGTCTGTTACAATGTTCTAAATGTTCTTCTATTTAGATATTTCTAGATTTGTATATTGAGTGTTTATAGTATGTCTACTTAGTTTACAATTATTGTTAATGTGTACAATAACAATAAACAATACGTTATGTTATGCGAATAAGAAGTTTTGCAGAACGATGGTTTTTCATTGACATATTTAATGAAACACCAACTCTGTAGATTTAATCTACTTCCATATATTAAACAGATTAACTGTTAAATAGATCAGATGTTTAAGGTATGTTTTGCAATTATTACATTTATATATTTCCTGGTAGACAGTGTTTATAAGTAGGTCAAGGCGTAGGCTATGCACTTGTTGTATATGTTTAAAATGATTTGCATTGTTTGAAAGTTATCTGTGTATAATATCTATTTTGGAATTCATGCAGTGCTCCACTATTCGATTCCATACACTGGAATACTAGTCTCGAGATAGGTTTAAATAAGGTTAGTTTGTTTGCTAATGACAGATTCAATTTGCGTCCAAGAAGACAATTTATTTGATTTACTTTGAGGTTGGTGCGTTCTGTGACTACAAATTTGCATTCCAAACTAATCGGAGTTCATGATACTTCCCAATTATACGAAATTATCAACTTGCTGAGTGGTGTTTCGATTTAATTTTATACTGTAGCTAAAAAACAAACCAGACAACTACGAAAGTTCATCTGGTATGAAGATATAAAACTAGTATATCTAGAAATATTTTAATGTAACTAAAAATTAGGTTGAATGTATTGTAATAAATAATGTCTTTACTTGGAAGTATATAATTAATTGAATAACGTGTTCTAAACTTAAAACGATTTTATTATTTTTGCTAAAAATTAGTATTAATTCAAGCTTCGCATATCTCTATTACTTTTTACTTTTCTATTTGAAAGTTTTATCTGATTTAAAAATTTGATTTCATCTACTTGATGAAGTTTATCCAAAACTTGTCAGCCAAAATTTCGTAAGTGAGAATAAATAAAAAATATCCAACAAAACCAAACGAAAACTACAAACAGATATTAAATAATCAGTATTTAAGTGAGCTTAACCGAAAAGAATATAAAAGAAAAAATTAAAATTACATAAGTGAGAAAATTAGGTAATAAGAAAAAGCACATACATTAGAATTATGTACATAAGAGAAAATGCGTTAAAAACATATGATCGAGAATGTTTGAAAGGAAGAATATTGGAATTTAATCTAGAAGTGTTTTCGAGCGTTTGCAAAAAGTTGAGCACATTATAATAATATAAATAATAGCATAGTAATTTTGTATCGTCATTAATCCTTAGCTCACGTATTTCATCAACATTAGAGTAAAACACAAGTTTCCCGTTTTTATAGAAACAAATTAGCTTGAGTAGAAACTGTGACGGCGATATTTCAGAAGCTGTCAGCCGTGTTTTCTTAAATGTGGAGCTTAACACTTAATGATATGCGGTCACTTCTCTTGTTTTAAATACTTTACGAACTTTAATTTATTCACGGACAAGTTCCCTCGAACAAGCTATTCATAATTCCTCTTTCGATATGTCGACCGGTTAATAACAAGTATCGGCTTTTTAAAAAGCATGTTATGTTTATTTTAGTTAAACATACATCCATCATAGGAAGCTTGTAACTTTGCAATAATTATAACTTGGACGTCTAACCTCGGGCGGTTTTCAGACAGGTCGTGTTTTTCCGATCTGATGGCCTGCGTACAAGAAACCTGGAGTAATATTTGATACTAACACGTAATTGATTTCTTTTAAATCTGATGCTGGTTTTGTAAACTAATGTATTGTAATTACAGGGGTCCCCTCAGGATATTCCCGGTTTCCTGGTGTAAAAATTGACATATTTTAAAACTAATATGTCGTATGCGTCTAATTATTCGGTTTTAGTAAAGTTGTCGTCTCAAATGTGATTTTACGCTAGTTGAAAATTACTTTTTAGACTATTAATACGCGATTTACGTAAAACGTATTCTGCTGCGAAGTTTGATACATAATACATTACGGTAAAATATTTGATTATTAATGTTTGATTTGATTATTTCGATTAAACCTAACCTAACCTAAACGTTCCTACGAACATAAATAACCAGTTTAATTTTAACATAAATGCTATTTTAAGACATTATTTAATATGTTGATAACACTTCTCAATATTTACATATTTATCATATTTATTTTTTATATTTCTAGAGGAAATTTGACGTTGTAGGGTATTTATTTTATTAACAAAACAATTCGTTATTTTTATATCCGCTAAAGTACTACTTAGTCTTTGATGAAAAATAAGTTGCCATTAAAAATGTTTAGAAATTACTATGAACAGAAAACAATTATAAACTTGAAAACTATTGCTCCTATTTCAAAATGATTTCGAATCCAAATAGCACTCACGTCATCTAACAAATTTGTGGTTGACAGAAAATAGGTCGTCACTTAGAAGAAACAAACTTATTTTATTTTATGACTTCTTATTTTATGACACTTATTTTATGACAAACTTGAAAATGTTTTATTCTTTAAGCATATTGAACCGAAAATTTTCACACATAACCCAAAGCCATCCCTGAGTAGTAGCTTCACGTAAAGAAAAACTACACGAAAACTGGATCATTGGTACTCAAACTAGAAAATGGGCAGGAGCGGTTAAAACGTCATACTGGAGGAGTTACTTTGGCACATTAGTTAACTACTAGATTAATATTACAACTAATATTAATACATGCGATTTAGACTTTTAGCTGGCATTAACTAGATTTACATTCATAGACTACTTCAAACGTTTATCTAAATTTGTTTTCCTATTATTACTTTTAAAATATTGTGGTGTTTTGTATGTACACTTTAAATAAATTCTGTGTTTTTTTTATTTGAAAATAGTTAAAAGCCACACCCAAACAATTATCTATGCGATATTGCAATAAATTAAAAGGTTACATAAACCAGGTACAATTAATTAGATTTTACATAAAAGTAGTATTGGCAAATATAAATGGAAATAGTTAATTCGCATTACGTTTTTTTTAACATCCGTGCATCAATTCACTATCATAAAAACAACTGAAAATATTTAGTTTTCTAGTATGAAACCACAATTCTAACCGCACAGTAAGAAAATATTCGCAGTGTCCTGAGTGAACTAGGAATTGTATTCAACATTATTAGAGGGGTGAATACAATTCTTGTATGAGATGGTGGTGGACGAGGTACACAAAGCTGTTATTACGGACTGGGCGGATAATACAAACAAATACAAATAAAAAAATTAAATGAAACCTCAGGTACACCAGAAATGCTCACCTTTATATTTACGATGTTTAAAACGGCACTTAGTGCGGAGTGAAAATATACCAATAACACACAACCTGGCAAAATGAGATTTATTTAGGAATAGTGCACATTATTAGAAAAGTTCCAAAGTTTAAGTACTAATACATAGTTCTTTAAACTGTAGGCCTAATTCTTGTACCAAGTGTTTAATCTTTATAAGAGTTTTTTTGTTATAAAAATGTGTACTAAAAAAATAAATGTAAAAGAGAAAATTATAATTCTGAGCGTATTCTATCCATAAGACAAAGGTCAACTCGTCATTAAACAATTCATCTACATCTGATTATTAGTTACTGACATAATTTATTCTTTACAAACAAAAATCACCTCGTCATTAAACAATTAATTCATCTGCATATGATTATTAGTTATTAACATAATTCATTACAAACAAAGATCAATTATTCATTAAACAATTCTTCTGCTTTTGATTATTAGTTATTGACATAATTCATTACAAAAAGATCAACTCGTCATTAAACAATTCATCTGAATCTGATTATAAGTTATTGACATAATTCGTTAGAAACAAAAATAACTAGACATTAAACAATTCATTTGCATCTGAGTATTAGTTATTGACATCATTCGTTAGAAACAAAAATCAACTAGACATTAAAAAATTCATCTGCATCTGATAATTAGTTATTGACATAATTCCTTACAAAAAGATCAGCTCGTCATTAAACAATTCATCTGAATCTGATTGTTAGTTATTGGCATAATCCGTTACAAAAAGATCAACTCGGCATTAAACAATTCATCTGAATCTGATTATTAGTTATTGACATAATTCGTTAGAAACAAAAATCAACTAGACATTAAAAAATTCATCTGCATCTAATTATTAGTTATTGACATAATTCGTTACAAAAAGACCAACTCGTCATTAAACAATTTATCTGAATCTGATTGTTAGTTATTGACATAATTCGTTACAAAAAGAT
>JAGFPH010000768.1:165368-180327 GCA_018207615.1 Philaenus spumarius | reverse complement strand
CACAGTAGCCGCCATGTTTCATCATGGAAGACAGTAGTGATAGAGTGTTGTTGACAAGTTCCTTCGTGTGGGTGGTGTTTTGACTCAGTGTAAATGAAGGGTGTGTGGGCCAACAAGGAACGGTCAATACAGATTTAAATCACAGTAATCCTGCAGTCGCCGAAAAAAGCCTACAACAATCGAAAAGTGTTAAATTTTTTTTAGAAAAAGGTCCTCAAAATTTATAGATGGTTTTTACATTTTCCATTAAGTTCAAAGAAATTCAGTAACATGGGATGTATAGGGGCGCAATATTTAAATAATGTAAGCACCCACCAGAGCAGCATTTTCAAAAGGAAGTTAAAACTTAAACACGTTAAGTAGGACCGGCGCTGCCTATATTCTAAAAAAAAAAAGAAAGGATGCACATGAATTAGTTTTCTACGTAAGTAAAAGCTAAAAATTGGTTGAGTTCCAACATCGCTTGGTTTTCATATCCGAAAGAAAGAAATTAATGTTCTAATTGCGTTGGTTACTAAGCATGAATTTCCATACAACACCTATACAAACCTAACTCAAGTGATGCAATGTTGTTTACAAATCTGGACATGTAAATTGACAAGTCTGGTTGAATACTGTGTCCCAGACCTACCGTTCAATATTTGTATTTGGTAAAAGGATAAACTTACAGTTTTTGTTTAAATTTGTTTTTATAAGTACGTTAAATATATGATATAAATTTTTAGATTCAGGGGATTCGATTCACAAAAATGTTATCAAAAAATGTCAACGTAGGTTGGGTATTACGAATTTTCAAGGTCTTTGAAAAGAAAAGAAATTTGTTAAGACGTTTTTAATTTTAATTGCGGGAAAAATAGATCATGTATGGAATGTTGCTGATTTCAATCTCATGGAGGAAGATACTTTTAAATTTTAAAATATATGTACATTGTGTTTTACCAATAAACGTAGTTTTAAATAACAGCTCACATGATCAGTTTTTTACATATCCTTGGCTTTCAACAAAATTTATAATTTTGAGAATACTAACTTAATTCCTGTAAGTCACAAATTTTTAAGCACAAGTGGAGGTCGTGTTGGTACTTGAAGCTGAGATTTTTTGAATTTGGTGTTGATTATTTATTTATTTGTTAACTTTGGAAGATTTTTTAATACATTTTATAAGAATTTTATACATTTTTGTAAAACAGTTAATATTTAAGGTACAATTTCAAAAGAAAACATTTACTTTTTATATAAAAGGATACTTTGAACATGAGATTAAAAAGGGCATTTTAAACTTGTACACATATATACGAACTTTATCTATAAATATTTAATAACGTGACTTCCGACAGGCATGGTAAAATGAGAGGTTCAACTCTCCCACGAGACTCCTGTGTCCCGTAGCATTGGTCTCGTCTTGCCTCGTGAGGACGGTCTCAACTTCGTTTGCTAGACCCGAATATAGGTCTCAAGCTTTGCAGGGAAACAAGTCAATCTCTTTTTGACTGAAAATTGTGCCTACATTATAACAGAGCAACACTATGCTTTGAATATAAATGAAAATATTGTAAATATTAATCAAATAGAGTATAATTTCAACCATATTTTTTAAAATAATTTAATTAAAAATTATAAAATTTGCTGAAAGACTTACAAAGTCTAGTAAAGCAAAACGGAATTTGTATAGTGTGTTTCCTATAGTTTGTCTCAATTAGTTGTTCATTCAAGCAAGTATAGTTTATGTGGTGATTAGTGTCTATAGTAAAATAGCAAGTTGCCCACTTTTTGTCTAGTTATAGAAACACATACATTACATTTCTGTACTACAAATTACTCCTTCCGATTTGCTAATAAATTTAGCCCACACTCTTAGTCTGTACGATAACTCAGTTCTACTTGTCTTTTTCTGAGTATTGTCTCCATTGCACTAGTGTTCCTAGTTTTCAACACTATTCATTAAATGAACGAGATTCGACCATAATTTATGATTACTTTACTATATTTTTATGATGTTTGGAGAAGTTTCCATCACTTACAGAAAGAGCATTTTATACACCAGTTAGTTACAGCAAGCAATATACTCAATCATTGTGTAATGTAACTTTTAACATTACAAACGACTGTCCTTTTCTATATTTCTCCCTCTACCGCTTTTTCCTCTTCCCTTTTCTTTTTATGTAAGATTAGGCAAATTGTTAAATTTTTTATGAAATTCGACATATATGAAAAGTGGTAATACAGTATCTAAATTACTTTAAAAGCGTTTGAATGTATTGTAGTGGATTTGTACATTACTTGCAGTTTTAAAAACCACAAGATGTAAACAAAGTAGGCCTACCATTGATCTTACAGCATTATTACATCTCTTCAAATATTTTTTTGGTTTTTGACATTTTGTGCTTCTTCTCCGCGATAAATAATTACTTCGGCTCGCATTAAAATGCCTAAGTATTGAAATCTTGCAAAAATTCTAAAAATTACCCGCACTTTTTATGACTTTTCTCGACGTTTTCGAGGTATCTGAACACGATAAAGCAATAACAAATGTGTTGTCCATGTGTATGTCTGTGGACACGATATGTGCACTCACAGACGTCGTAGTAACCTTCTGGTGGTGCCAAAATGTGAGTAATTTTATTGCGGAGAGTTAAAAGCTTTTGAGCTTTCTAGAGTGACAGCATCGTGCCGTGCGTGACAAAAACTTCACATGTTTTAGTATTTAAGAAACACGAGACGAAGTCTCGAAAAAGTGTTCCATATTTTCATCTTTTTTATTGGGTTGTAATCAGACTAACACACAATTAACAACTAAACTCCAAAAATAAGTGTTACAGCTTTTCTTAAATACTTCTTAGATTCAAATATATGACGTCCACTGTAGTCATACAATTATAGAAATATTATACATACTAAACTTAGAAACACTAAACTCGATTATATTCCTAAAGCATGTCTGGAGGGTATGTCAACAGGTAAAAGGAAGCTAAACCGGAGGGAAGCTAAAAACCATGTATAATTTTTTTTAGAAAAAGGTCCAAAAAAATATTAAATTTGGATATTGTTATTTTGTTTATTTCATATGTAAATAAGTAATTGACCATTTTCTTTTTGTACACTTCAAAAATATTTGTAATAATTAACACACTCTTATTATTATTAATAATTCGTTTACTAGACGAGACCGAGACGACACTTTGTCTGAATAACACAATTGGTAATGTAAAACACAAAAAGTTGATAGATCGTATGATTATTGCGTAAGCAACAACTTCCAAAAATAAAGTAACTCATAATATGTCAAAAAATTAACTTCCTCCACTCAGCCCCGTATTAAATGAAATATTTGTTCAGCTTTTTTGATTCATTGAGTGGAATTTTTGAGGGACTCAATCGAATCGGATTCATGTGAGCGTTGCGTTAGTACAAACATCAATTGTATGCTGTGACATGGTTATCAGCATAAAGATTTGTTAAAAAATATTCAATGATAACTCAACTGGGTATGCACAACTTCATTTATTTATTTACTTTCAATACATGAGGAGGTTATTTAGGATACTGCCTATTTTTTAAATATCTTCATTTTCGATTGCTACAATTACAGTCAGTTTGTAAAACGTAATTATAAAAGTTTCTAAAATAAAATAACTTCTAAGCGTTTTAGTTGACTCGCACAACAAACGAAATTAAGAAATAGACGTAAACTACCAAAGTAAACTATCGAAGTAGAATTGCCTTATTAGCAATCACAACAACCAATCATGTGACTGGGCAGACAATTTCTCCTGTTAAGTAATCAAGAAGTTTAAAATTACTCAAGTGTTTAAAAGTTTTATGGCCCACGGCGCCATACGACGATACCTTCATCGTAACAGTTAATTCCGATACCACTTATCAACCAGGTCATGTCGCTTACGAAAATCAAACGGAACCGTTAAGACTGTTGGACGATTTAATAAAATTTTGATGTCACCGTTTATGTTTGGACCTCCCACGAAATGTCGCCCCGTGTAGAGAGAAACGTGGTCTTCCCAACCTACTTGGAAAGTTGTTAAACACATTGGACTCTAAGTTTATTGTTCATCCGCGTAAGAAAGCGATCGACTGAAACGTGAGGAGATTCCAATATGACGGCCTCCACGGCTGGCTTACAAACACAACTTTACAATAGTTGTCGGCAAAGTGGCGGCTTGGAATACAAACAGTTGTGGAAACAAAAAGTAATACAATCAGCTTGAAGCGGATAAATGTACAAAATAAATATGTAAATTTGCATGTTTGTGAACAGTAAACTGCAGTGTATGCACTGAACAAACTAAACAAATTGACATTATTTCGAAGTAAGCGGCAAATTTGTTTCCTATTTTTATAATACTTGAGAAATATTTATAAAGAAAAATATAATTTTAAAACAGATTTAAGTTGGGTGGACTCATGTAACTAAAATTAATAATTTTATTTGATTTTAAGTGAATAATAAAATAAATAATTACTAACAAAATATACAAGAAGAAAAAGATATTAGGGTATTTAAATTAGAAAACATATGACCTATACAAATATTATAAAGAGGTAAAGTTTGTTTGTTTGTTTGTTTGTTTGTATGTACGGGGTAATCTCTGGTACTACTGAATCGATAGAAAAAATAGTTTTACTAATAAAAAGCTACACTATCCCTGAGTAACATAGTCTGTAATTCATTTCGATAAAAACCTTTTTTTATTTCAATATTTGTAAATTTAGTCGGAAAAAATTCTTAGGTTAGGCCTAGAATGATAAACCAACACATGTATTTACATTTATTAACGTAGCAACCAATTGAATAAAATAACAGATAATATAGCTATTTGCTCCATTTATTCCATTAACAGCTGATTTCAAAATTTAAAGCAATTATTTTTGTATGTTTAGCTTTTAGGTTAGGGTTTTAAAATGTAGACCTGAGCCTAGCTGGTTCTTTTAACCATTATTATAACTGCTGTTATCAAATATAAGAAATAATTTGATTTGAACATTTATCATTATTTACCATCATAGTTTTGAGGTTATTATTAATCCTACACCTTTATTATAAATAAAACATAACGTATGTTTTTAGAAGGTTCCATTGGGGGTTGGCGTGCGGAGCACGCAGGGGTCTCCCCTATTATTATATATAGTGTGTATGCATTGATTTCATACAACAACAACAAAAATAAACAACAAAAATACAACAATAAAAATAGCAATTTTTATTTAATACAAGTAATAAATTGGGAATGAACTATGCTGCAAAAGCACATAAACATACTTTAAAGCCTGCACTTATTAATCTTCACGTCGTTATCAAGGCCCGTAAATTGAATTTTATGGAACATTTTTATTTATCATTTGTGTAGCATGTTGAATGCAATTTGTAAAAGTCTTGTTGTAATAATAGTTTGGAGTAAAGTAATTTGAAACTAACACAAACTGAGTTTAACGACAACCGCCACATTATTTGTAGGCTACACACAATATTTACTTGAACATTTACAAAACATATCCACTACATTCCAGCAATATTTTAACCTAATCGGTATATAAAACTGCTGTTCCTTGACAAGGCAAACATTCAAACACATTCGCGGAACACATCCATTTAACTTTTAGTCGAGTTTCGGGTTGTAACACAGTCATCATCAAGTTAAAGTCAGTATTTTGTATCTAGGCGAAATTGGTTTCTGTTAATCACTACATGATTTTGGAATTAATCAAAGCAATTTACTTTGAATATGTAAGTTTAAATGATGTTTAAAAGCACTTAACTTTGTAAGTTTTTTACATTTTTGGAATTTTAAAACAGTATACATGATTAGTAGTTGTAGCCACTGTATCTGAAAACAAAATACAAATATATATATATATATATATATACACTATGGGCTTCCACCACCTGCTCGCTTCGCTCACTCACCTCCGCGGTGACTCGTGGCGAAACAAAAACAAACAGATTATTGCATACTTCACGGAAATGATTGATTATGACAGTGTCACTTGGATCGTGGTAGGATGACGTGGGTAGCGGTGAATTATACATAATGTAAGACAGATATCGAAATAAAATCCCTAATAATTGGAACTAAACATGCGTTGTAATTTCACCGTTAATATTTTAAATAATCAATAACCAACATTTAAAATTTCAAAACATTTTGGATAATGCCAACTAAAGGAAACAATGCAGTAGGCTTTTTGGATGATTTTTGTTTATATTTGCTTTTATAAAACCTGTTGGCTGTGGAGAATAATTATTACCTGATTCTAAATTTGCCAAGTTGGTTGCTATGGTAATAAATATATACTATTAATAAAAAGGTTTTGGTTTAATATAATAGTAATATTAAATTGTTTAAGTCAGCTTTTTTATTTATAATATGTAACAACAGTTGATTGAATTATAATACTGTAAGCTTTTTCGTTGACGTCTGGTTTGTGTTTATTTTGTTAATTGGTTTCGGAGCGCCCTATCTCGGCAATGTTAAAAATACAATATTTAAGGAACATTTTCTCAGAAACTACTGTATCAAAATTAGTAAAATTTTATCAGTGTGTTAGTACTACTTAAATACAAAATTTAATATGAGGGTTTGCAACACAAGCATTTGAAAACATTTTGTCGTTATTTTTATAAAACCCTAGGGGAGACCCCTGCGTGCTTCGCACGCCAACCCCCAATGGAACCTTCTAAAAACATACGTTATGTTTTATTTATAATAAAGTTGTAGTATTAATAATAACCTCAAAACTAAGATGGTAAATAATGTTAAATGTTCAAACCAAATTATTTCTTATATTTTATAACAGCAGTTAATAATAGTTAAAAGAACCAGCAAAGCTCAGGTCTACACTTTAAAACCCTAAAACTAGAAATACAAAAATAATTGCTTCAAATTTTGAAATCAGCTGTTAACGGAAATATTGAAGCAAACATCTATATTATCTGTTATTTTATTCAATTGGTTGCTATGGTAATAAATGTAAATACATGTATTGGTTTATCATTCCAGGCCTAACCTAAGATTTTTTCCGACTAAATCTACAAATATTAAAATAAAAACAGGTTTTTACCGAAATGAATTATAGCCTATGTTACTCAGGGATAGTGTAGCTTTTTATTAGTAATACTATTTTTTCAATCGGTTCAGTAGCGCCAGAGATTACCCCCTGCATACAAACAAACAAACAAACAAACTTTACCTCTTTATAATATTAGTATAGAATAGAATTTTAACCAGTTTTTGCCATATTTCTCAGACATAACTTAGAAATAATCACTTATATTACAAAATGCTGTCTTTACAACCTGTAGTAAAATCCATTAAAACATCCTGAAAATTTCAGATCATTATATTAGATAGATTTTGATAAAGTGTTCCTTTTGTGAATAAAATATATGAATTCTGGAAAACATGTTTAAAGTTTTACTTACATACTTAATGCATACCAGCCCCAAATGCAGGGTTATCATCAGCTGAATATCATCAAATACTGTATCATCAGGCACTACAGAAAAAGCTAAATATCCCTGCCAAAATGAAAATTCCCACCATGGGCGGTAATTTTAATTATTTTCAAATTGGATAAATCATATCAAATTATTAAGAATATGATAAAAAATGTGTCTTATTCTCATGTGACATACGAACCAAAAACGTATTTACACACTTAGGGTTGAGATATAATAATACATTAAGGCTTGTTTTAAAGCTAAATAAAAGGGCAATAATAAGCAATAAAAAACAAAATTTTAAAAATCAAAAACTAAAATTTTAGGTGCTCCAGAACCCCATAACCTAATCTAAAAAAGCTGTTGGTTTTGAAGAATAGTTAACTGAACCTAATTTGGCTAAGCTGGTTGCTTTGGTAATGAATGTAAATGCATTCAACATACGTGTGTTGCAAAGCTTTTTAGATCCGAATCAGCTGTTTTTAGGGCTGGGGTGTACTCCCGAATGTTCACTATTTTTACGGTTTGAAATATGAATTTTGTAAAATTCTTTCCAGTGTTTTTCTATGACCCCGTAAGAATATATATTCAAATTTTCGTATTTTTATATTAAGTAGTTTTTGCACTACGTTGAATCTATCAGTCGTTAAGTCAGGACAACGCAACTTATATATCTCTCTCTATCGTATAAACAGGTTTTTCTACTTCTTTTTCTCATAATTTTATAAAGTAATAAGAATAGCTACTATCTAGCGAAACCACTGTCAAGAGAACGGGCTTGGAAAAATTAGTGGGGAAAGAAGACACTGTTGAGTCAGTAAGAAGAAAAATAAATCTCTCTATTATATAAAAACGTTTTTCTACTTCTTCTTTTCATAATTATAAAGTAATAAGAATAGATTAAATACGTGTATTGCGTATCAGTGACCATTGCATAACTTCCAGGCGCCGTGTATTGTGTAGCGAAGACGTATTGCATAACTTCCAGGCGCATAAATTCATGAAGTCGATTATGAAGTCGAATTCAAGTCGAAAAAATAAAGTTGAACGGGGCTCCTGGGAGATCACGATGCGATCGGAGGTGGGGTGGGGATTGGCGAGCGTAGCGAGTATAGGGTGAAGCCCCCTAGTCCAGATAAAAAACTTTTTCTATGGCTATTTGTTTAGAAAATGTCTTTTAAAGATAATAAATATGAATAAAACTCTGTGAAAGTGTATTTAATTTACTTTCAATAGAATAGGAGTAATACTATAACCCAGTTAAAACATTCGGTAAACACTATTCAACTCCAATTTAAAACTAGACCAGGTTACTTCCGTTTATTCAAACACGGTGCACGAAACTTTGTCCGTTCACTGATATTTTCCAAAGCCGCAAACATTAGTTATAAACATTAGCACTCCTAGTAGATTGGTTTATTGAAACCGCTGCAAGTAATCTAAAACCAAACTCTGCGAGAGAAATAATTCACTTAGTAAATAGTAGCGCTGTTGAATTGATCCCGCCTGTTATTTCGCGAACGTTGGTTTATTTTGGCAGCTCCAATATAAACACGACTTTGTATTGAAAGTGTAGCACTTATTATAGGTTAAAGTCAACATTGCGAGCGATTCTTTTCCAACAATGAAAATATTTTAACAATAAGTCTTGAAATGGTCTATAATGGCATAGGCGTGTGCATTATGACTGACTTGTGGCTGGAGTTTTTTTTTTGTATAAAAAACAGAAGGGTGAGTTTAAAATCACATTACCCTTACAAGAAAATACACTCATGGTTTAAACATGTCATCACATGATTTAAATAGTTTAGAGGGTAAATATTTATAATATAAGCCTAGATCTAATACATTTGTTCTGAATAATAATAAATGTAGTTGTTATAATACGTTAGATTTAATGATTTTAATAATTTATAGTTGTTTAACATCAGAGAAAGAATATTATTAATTCATAAGCCTGGTATTATAAATAGTTATATATAACAATATACACAACTAAAGGTTCTGCCCCAGGACGCTTCGCTACACTCGCAGTTGGAAAATTCGCTAAAGAATCTCGTTAATCTTTCGTTCGTTTGTATATAGGTGACCGAGCATAAATCAGCTGTTTTATTTGGCAGCTGACTCAAACTCATTAAACATTATCTCCATAAGATTAACATGGGAAATTTGAAGGATGGTGTGCCGGAGCTCCTTCTTGGGTAAATAGCGGCTGAACGGATAATTGGATCTTAAATCTGATGGAAAATTGTTAGTTGTTAGTTTGTAATTAAATTTTCTACAACTCTTGTATTTAACATTTTTTTCTATCTCTTACCGTTTTCGTACAAAACGCGGTCAAAGTGGAAAAATTAAAAGATTGAAAAAATCTTTTCCGCCCAAAAGGTGCTTCCAAAATTAAAAAATGTTAAATTCTGGCAATTTTCCCAAAAGTTTCTTGAGCTTTAATTCAAGTATAAGGTTGAGGGGGGTCCGATTACGGGAAGTGCCTAATAATTAATGTCAGTGAATCAGTGTTACCGTCTAGCTTTATAATAGTGTTACTTTGCATTTAAGATATTTATATTTGTATAATTGGTAGAACATAACCTACTTCTCCTTGAATATTTGAGCAAATTGGATAGGACATTATAATGTGTACTCACGGTTTAAATTTTAAACATATTCTTAGACCTACATTTCTTGAATTGACTTTTTAACACATTTGTCAAAAACCAGAAAACTATAATAATGGTAAAGTTCTACGAAAACCGTGTGTAATTTTTGAAATTTGCCTAATATGACCATTTCGTCATGTTTTCGCGAAATTATTATGCCACATTAAAATTAAATAATTATTTCTTTATTTAATCAAGCTAGTGATAAAATATGTGAACATTTTGCCAGATTGCCACACGACTAAACGCCGCCTAATCGAAAATTGAAAAATCGAAGAAAAATTGTGTCACTGAAAACTGAAATTTGAATCACTCAATGAAGTTAAGATGTGCTATCACCTTTTTAGACGCATGATAGAATACTATTAACAAATTCTGAAAAATATATTGCAGTAGATTTACTGTTAAGAAGATTTCCTTAACCTCTAAGCTTTAGTGATGAAAAATTGCCAAATAGTTAGGTTAGAATGAAAAAGTTACTGACTAGACCCTAGTTTTGAGAAAAATGAGGTTGAAGTTTTTTTTTATTGTACTTACATTTGTATTCCTATCAACTTGAAACGTTTGAGTTAACATGTTCTATTTGTTACTTACAAGCTATTAATTCTAACTAGCTTATACTGTAAGTTTCTTTAGTTGTAGTTACAAGGTGCCATCTGTTGCAGTTAAAACCTTGCCCACCTCCGTCATTTAAAATATTTAAAAAATCTAGAATGAAATGGTTTTAACAGGCCAGATACAACCGTGTCATTCTTTGAGGTAGGCACTTCTCAGTTGAAAATGGTAACGAAGTTCTGTACTCCATGGCAATCTAGAGCAGCAGCCAAATAAAACCATTTATTCCTTGTATAAACATATAATAATATGTTCCAGTTGGAACTTTGTACTTCGAGCAAATGGCTTATTATTCAACATAGAGAAATAAGAGTTAGTGCAAAATAAAGAGGAATTGAGACAGAACCTTCTCAAGCCAATGGCTGAAAAAACTGAAAGTTTGTTATAACCTTGCCATTCTGACTTAACGAAATACTAATCATAGATCTAGTTTTATAAGATCCAAACTTATTAATGACTTAAAGAATAATTAAAAACGTTATGGAAGTAAGTTCATACGTAAATAATAATTAAATGTATCAAGTAGTTAGTAACGTAATTAATGAAAAAAATATCCTCAATTTACAAAATCTGCATTTCATATTCTTACAAACGAGATTTTCAGTATGCGAGTTTGTTTTTAAAGAGTCCGAGATCTTTTTCACGTATAATATCCAGAGGCTTTGGAAATGTCAAAACACAATATCCCCTATACCTTGTTTACCCCAAACTGTCCCATTGGCAAGTTTATGTTTTGTCATTCCACCGAAGGCGAGAGGGGAAGGTCATTGTTATTCCAACAATGCAGCCCTGATTGTCTATTGTCCAAACCCCACGACGGTCAACATCGAACAACTCCTCTCTAATACGTTAAGTTGAATTAATTTAACCGGATAATTTCCCTTTTTAAGATCACGATAGCGATCAGACGAGAGACCGAACGTAGAGACTAAAGTATCCGTTTCTGGTGTATCGCCGTAAACACCTCAACAATGCCTGTCATTATAGGCTGACAATGGGACAATGGACAGAAAGATGGACAATACTTTCTAAACAACTCTTTCAAATTTAATTAAGTCAATCTGTGAAACATGCCGTGTATTTGTCAAGTCTTTTATTACTCTAAACGGTGGAACAATGAGAAAATTAAAAGATGACAGTAATACATTTTAAACGGTCATTCTGTTGAACGTTTGACATATCCAATATATTATTTCATAATATCTTAGAGTATATATTATGTCATTCAAAGTGACATTCCTTTAAAAATAAATTTAAATTTTTAAATTATTTAAACAAAATACAAGTTTAAAAAAGATATTACTACAAGGAAAATAAGTTCCAACACTAAGAAATCCGTTTAAGGGAACATTAAATCTTATATACAGTCTCAATCAATATAAAAAAAACTTTCTGTCAAATGAATATTATTTGGGAAATTTATGTAAACTGTATATTAAGTGTAGGCCTATAAGATACAATTATTACAGGTACTTTTAATAAATCCTGTAAATTTAATGTTTGTCGCTTTAGTAAGCAAAGATCAGACAGGTGGCCCAACCCTTTAAAGATTTCCTATGTATTGTACATGTTGCATGAGTAGGCCTACTTGTGTTGATAAACAGTTATCATTCATGTTAAATATTGAAAATAATAGTTAAGTTTAAGTAAAGAAAAACATAACTATTGCTTATGATGTCTAGGTGTGTAAAATATGTATTATATATAGTTGAAACCTTAATAATTATCTTTATTTATGTTTAATAAAAATACTGAAATTAGATATGACTTAAAATTACCACTACACTAATTAATTTGTAGTGGTTTAACATTTTGTTTATAACTAATTATACGTATTATACGTATCTATACAAATACTATACAGAGTACTTATAAAGTTCCTTTAACCCCCTTTATTATTTTTGTTATTGAAAATAAGTTAACACAACTTTGTATATATCTTGTGTTGCATAACAGGACAAATTTTTGGACATATCTGAATTTTTATTATTTCGGGGGGCTTGAGGAGATACGGGGGTTAAAAATGTCAAATATAAAGGTAGGTCATGTAATACACAATTGAAAAGCATATTAAAAGAGAAACAGAATGGCGCAAACTAGAGCTTAGTATTTTGCTTCGTTTTTCAAAATAATAGACAATCAAAGTTCTGGAAAATGATATTGTTATCATAGCATCAAGGCAGGTTATTAATTAATTTGTTAATATTTGGAATAAGTAGGTTGTATGTTGTTTTACAGAACTTTGATTTCCCATTACTTTGAAGCGAAGCACGATAATAAGTTATAGTTTGCACCATTTTGTTTCTCTTTTAATAAGCTTTTCAATGGTGTATTACATGACCTACCTTTATATTTGAAATTTTTAAGCACCCTTGCCCCCCTAAGCCCCCCAAAATCATAGAGGGTCAGATATGTCAAAAAATGTGTCCTGTTATGCAACACATGAAATATAGAAAGTTTTTTAAACTTATTTTCAGTAACAAATATAATGAAGGGGTTAAAAGGACTTTATGAATACTCTGTAGCAAGATTGAAATCTTTGTTGAAAGGATATTTTTTTCTAGCCAAGAAAATTATCCTAGCTAAACTTATTATGTAACTTTAAACTTTATTCAATAACACATTATTGCGTTTAATGAACTCCTCTATTAGTAATACCCAAGTCGTTGAATCAAGTCGTAGCTTTTGAGAAACCTCTACTGAAATGTTTTCATAATTTATGTTGTAGCGCTATCAGTAGTCGCTCCCTCTTGCCTGACCCTTGACTGCAATAATGGAGGAAGAATGGAACTCAGGCACTGATAAAACCGTCTTCTGTTGTGCCTAATTTATGTACTAATAGACAAATTGCTGGAAAAGCGTTATCGCTTTGTCTTGAGAGCCAACCTCAAGAATAAATTCACAGGAGTCGCCTATCGCTTCTTGTTTTTACCACGGAAATGGAATGACCGAAGAAATAAAATAACATTTCATATTTCCGCGACTAACATTTTTAGATTGATCAAAAGTTTTTACTTACGATCAAGGGACGTACCCAAAACTATTTATTTGCTTATTTTGATTGATTAGTTTTTTTTGTCAGTTGGACTAATAACGTCGGGTAGTAGAAACGTAGAAAACACAATCGTTAGAAACTTGATTGAAACCTGACCTTTTGGCCGAGGGGTCACTAAAAGTCTTTTTTTCAGACTTTATGCGCGTATTTGAAAACATATGACAAGCGCATTCAATTCTGACGTTAAATAACCCCTGTATGCAATTTTTCATCAAAATCGTTAGAGCCGTTTTCGAGATCCGCGACAGATACAAAGATAGATACAAGAACTGCTCATTTAAAGTAATAGGATTAGATATTATTCTTCTTCCGATTGTTTGATAGTTACACCATCCGATAGGAAATCAAAAGGGCTACAAAAGTGGTGGCTTGACTTTTTTTGTTAATATATACGGTTTTTGAGTAATTTCGACAGCCGTCATTTTAAAACGCATGATTGGATATAATCGCTTATTTTTATTGAGATAGATCATTGTTAGGTTAAACTTCATGCCAAGTTTAAACTCAATCGGTCAAACATTTTTCTAGATATGAATTATTTTATACAAAATACAAAATGGCGGATATCTGGAAAACGAAGCGTTTTCGTGCCTATGTTTATATGAAATTTGTTTCTTATATTTAGCTATGAAATGAGTTTCCGAGAGATCGCCGTATAGTTCTGAATCAAAATGAATATAAAATAATCGTGGTTTGTCCATACGTACCATACCTGCAGGACCAGGAGGTAATGTAGTATTGCAGCCCTCCGTCCCTATCCATAAAGAAGGTTTCGGTTTGGAACTGCAGGGGTTAGGTTCGGGGAGATATGGGTGTCAAAAGAGTGCATCGCACAAATGGACCTCTGATGAAAGAAAGTGAAGCTGCTGAAAATCGAGTGCCAAAGTGCCCGAACCTGTCCAAAATGAATCTGAAAGTTATACAACCTTCCAGAATGTTCAAGAATATTCCAGACGGTTATGTACCATCGAAGAGACGTCCTGTTTCGGAACGTTAGAGAACGTTCTATTATGTTCTAGAAACCGAAAATCTTTATATATAAAAGCCAAATACCACTCACTCACTGACTCATCACGAAATCTCAAAAACTACCGAACGGATTGCAATGAAATTTGGAATGAAGCTTCCTCTTGGGCCCTAAGTGCTCGCTAAGAAAGGTTTAAAAAAAATTCGAAATTT